>APFE031495003.1:97928-137007 GCA_000404065.3 Pinus taeda
CTGAGCTCGACCCCTAGAGGTGGGGAAAGGAGTTATATCTTCTATATTATGTCTTCTCTTACTCATTTTCATGGTTGAACTCTTGAGGGAGAAGCTCCTATTGTATATTTTACTTGTATCTCTGCAATTTGAGGAAAAGGAAGACCAGGGTTTTTGCAGACATCATTGGGATTCTTGTGGACTCTTGTGTTGATGGTGTGTTCTCTTATTGTAATTGTAAGTGTGTTTATGTGTTCCATATATTTCTTTACTGCAGCTTATTAAACAAATGAAGTTATAAAGTTTGAATTCATGCATGTCATGCTCAGCTTTCAAATTTGTTTAAATGTTTTCCACCGTCTAGAGAGGATTCAAATTCATTGTTTGCCCTCTTTAGCTTTTCTCCTTTCCTCCTTGATCATCTTTTTCAGCTAAAGGCATCAGCATAAATTCCTACCTTGCCCCAAAGACCCACCTGCAAAAAACTAAGCTCAATCCCCGCACCTTGAATTGCACTCCCTCCAATTGCCACCAAAAAACCCCAAAACTTCAAATCAATCCCCCCTATCAGTTTACTAGCCTAAAATCCTTGTTCCTAATTGGTCAACTCATCCTATTGAAAAAATCCATCGAGTTTTGACCCGAGAGAGCCTTCTCATACCTCGTAGGGCTAGCTACGAGGTGAAATGGTTTGATGTAGCCTTGAGAGTTTGTCTATCTCAGCCTAGGTGAATTCCAAGCGCTAACAAGTTGCAAGCCACAAAAGAGGCCATGAAAGAACTGAAACAAGACAGACATCATCTTCAAACAGAGAATTATGAATTGAAGATGCGTCTACATGAAGAGCAAGAGGAGAAGAATAGTTTTCTACTATAGCTGCAAGCAAAGGATGAGGCCTTGGAAAAGCTATAGTGAGACCCATGTGAGGTAAAAAGTAGTTCTCCATCTTCATGTATGTTTCCTAATGATGATTTCATTGTTTTTGAAAATCATACCAGAGAAATTGGCTCCAAATTGTTGAAGAGAATGGGATATGAAGGGAAAGGCTTGGGAATTAATGGCCAAGGCATTGTCACCCCCATCCAAGTATAAGAATTACTGTGTCGAACAGGACTTGGGTATGTTAGGAAAGGAGTTGGGTAATGCGCTGAGGCAGTTAATGAACCACCAATAATGGATGATGAGAAACCCTCATCAGTTCTTTCCAAATTGAAAGAGAAGGAAAAAAATGTTGATTTCCTTTCGATTTCATCTTCTCATAGTATGATGTCTATTGGATATTTGGAGATCCTGATTACAGGGACAAACATGAGGCTCCTTACAAAGACAAGGCACGAGGAGAAAGAACTTCGTGCTAATAACCAAGACATGACTCAAACTTTGGAGGATGTGCATGAACATTGATTTGCAGGCTCAAGATACATTAAAGGAGAGTGATCAAAGGTGTTAGATTTGTCTAAGACTTTGTCGAGGAAAGAGAATGATGGGAAAATATCCCCATCATCACATGGCAGTTCCCATTGTAGGGAGAGAGCTGAGGCAAGCTCTCATCGCCATACTAACCTTAAAGATAGCAAAGGAAGGTATAATCACTTTCGATCTTCGAATGTTCATTTTGATTATGATCATGTTGTTAATGATGAATGAAAATTAAGGCATTGGAAAACATGCACCTTTTGTGGTTTACCTAACCATACCTTTTCCAAGTGTTGGAAACGAATGGCAGCACTCATGAGGCATGAAAGGCCCTCTCAACAGCATGAAAAGAAGCAGGTTAAGTAGATATGGAGGAAGAAAGCCTATTGCATTCATTGCGACAGAAATGGTCGTCAAAGAGCCACTCGCTGGAAGCTCCATCTAGAGCAGTTCCTTAAAGACAAAGCATCAGTGCCTGAACCAGGAAGAGAGGTTGTTCGACAAGCAAAACCACCTCAAGGAGGTGACCCATTCACATTGATCAATGATAAATGGTTTCTAGACATGTTGTTGTTTCATGGTCATTCTTTTGTAAATCATTTGTTGCATTTTAAAGTGTAAAAGTGATGATGTATTTCCATCACTTGGTTAGCAACAATGATGTCTAGTCATGTTTTGAGTCGTATTTTGAGTTGCATGTTAAAACTCTAAAAGAGATGTTATGTTTCCCTCACGTGATGAAACAATAGTGCTTGGCCTTATGAATGTAAAACATGTGTTACAGTGATGATGTGTTTTCCATCACTTTTTGAAGAAACCATGATGAGTGAGCCTTGTTGTCATAACTGGGGTATTACGTCCATCTTGTTGTAAACTTGACCACCGAGTATGTGTATACACTCGTGGAAAGTATGGGACATTTTGGGTCTTTAGTTTGGTCATGTTATTCAAAGCATGTGATTTTCAAATAATGTACTACAAGTTGCAGAGGTAGCAGGTGTCAACTCGTCGCTTAAGGCTCCAAAGAACAAAGGTGAAAGAGATGGAAGCGAGGCCTTTTTAGGATGCTTGTGATGCAGACAGGGTACAGAGAGAGTTGCAGATTACTTTTTATGCTTTTGGAGGACCAAAAGCTCCTTAGTGGGGAGGATTGATCCAGGTGGCTCTAGAAATACACGCAGGACAAAGACAGTTATGAACGCTCAAAAATCAAAGTGATCAAAATGATGTCAAACCAGGACTAGAGTGTAGATCTCATCTTCCTGATCGTGAAGGTGTGAACAGTTCATCAATCCGAGTCTGAATGATGAAGTTATCACAAATAGTGTTTGCCTTAGTTCCTTTGAAAAAGGAGGTTTTTCTCATAAAAATGGACTTAAAGTTTTTATAAGGAAGATCGCATAAGGAATCGTGTAAAGGGCAAACTTTAAGACCCCCTAATCAATTATTACCAATATATGGGGTCGGAGAAGTTAGATCGGTGATATCGGCGCTTGTGAATCGGTGATGGAGTGTCAAATTTGCGGATCAGGTCGGCAAAACTGAAAGGCCGAGGACTAGCACCCCTGGATATCAGCGAATATGATTAGTGGTTACCGATATCAGTGATCAGTATTGGCAGATGCTGAAGGAAGGACCGCGGGCTGAAGTGATAGCGATAAGTGATTAGGCGTGGACCCAGTGGGCATTATAAGCCCGATTTGATAAAATTTGAGATCCGGTATTTTATCTTTTGGTCGGATTTATCAATTTTTTAGTGTATTTCTATTTTAATAGAAAGAAGGCTATTATGAGGATTTTGTTGCACCATTCGATGCTTCTATGCAAATGGCTTACATTATAAACAAAATTGACCCCCGATTTTTAAGTAGCCTTGTCCCAAACGTGTTATAAAACAGGATGGATGCAGAGAGCTAAGGGTAGGCAAAAGGGAGGCGAAAGGCTACGTGAGGAGAGGCGAAAAGGCTGCATTACGGAGGGTAGAGAGCCTAAGAGGCTGCATGGAGAGGCTCGTGCTGGCATTATGATACAAGTGTTGTCCTTGATGGCGACTCACTTAGATGACAGATCATAGTGTAGCAAGTCAATAGCAAAGAATTAATGATCAGACTACAAAGAATGAAGAAAAAGAGGTATATGCAAGTTCAACTTGACAAAGAAGTGTATACATGCGAGTTAACAGACCAAAGGAGCACATAATGTACACATACACTTTCACAAGAGGGAAAGCGTATACACGTTGGAAAACTAAGTTTTTGGTCCATGGTATTTTGATCCATGGTATTGGTCCAAGATATCTGGTCTGAGGTATTGACCCCAGGTATTAGGTCCAAGGTATTGGTCCTAAGTGGTTTTGGTCCATGGTATTGAGAAAGGCCTAAAACTATAAAAGGAGGCGAAGATCATTAGGCCAGAGTGTGCAAGTACTGAATATCTGATGAAGTGTGAGATCCAGTAGGTAGGTTATGGGTTTGTGATGCTTTTCTTGATTTGAACTAAGGATGCACCTATGTGGATGATGATGGATGATGGATCAAGATCTTAAGGCTTGAAATGTATTATCATTATGTGATTTGATCATGAATAGACTAGATCTGAATACTAACGCATTTTTTATTCTACAAATGTTATGATCTGGGTATGACTTAGTTCTGAAATAGTTATGAAGCTGTTAAGTTAGTATTTGCATATCTGTACGCAGGTTCATTTTGGTAAAAGTGCATATACACGTTGGTCCGGTTCATCAGAGTAGGATATACATTATGAAATATGATATCTGAATTTGCATATGGTTCTAGTAGTTGTTGCAGAGTTCTGGGTTCTACTTTGTGTTCTGGTGATTGTGTGATTCAGTTGTGGGTGATTCAAAGATTGATGATTGAGTATTTAATGATTGGTTAATGCAATGGTTGTATTTCAGTGGTGATTGATTTTGAGCTTCAATGTTGTTGATGGGTCTAGTATGAAAATTGGATGAAACGTGGCCTTCAGAATATAGTGTTGTGTTCCAGGAGTATTCAGTCTGAAAATCTATGAAATGTAGTCCCTGGAGGAAGAGAGAAGGTCGTAACCTTCTGTAGGCCGGCACCTACGTACTGGTAAACATATCAACCAGTACAAGAGCCAGGGGGTTATAGCTCCCTTCCAGTAGCAGCTGGAAATGAGTGAAGGTTGTAGCCTTCAGTAGGTCGGCGCCTACATACTAGTAAATATATCAGCTAGTACAAGAGCTAGGGGTTGTAGCTCCCTTCCAGTAGAATCTTGAGAACGAGAGAAGGTTGTAGCCTTCTACAGGTGGGTGCCTGCGTACTGGTATGAGTCTGTGCCAGTACAATATTGTAAGCAGGTTTTTCTTATATTAAAGGAAGACAACAACAAGTGGTTTTTGTCCCGCATTGGGTTTCCACGTTATATCTTGGTGTTCATGTGTGTGGTGATCTGTTCTATTTTTACTACACCAGGTTGCTATTTATATGGTTAATGAAGTTCTGATGCATTAATTAAATATCAACATATCATGAATTAACTTAATCATAAGTTTGTTGGATATACGCTAGTTGCATTAAACACAGTTGCATGTACATGTGAGTTCACTTAACTGAAGTAGTGTATATGAATATGATTATGGAAATAAAAAAGTTATTGATTCTATAATATTGATTCACCTCCCCCCCCCTCTCAGTATTATTTCCAACAATTGGTAGAAGCTTGATCGCTTAAAGGAGATCCGTAGAAACAATGGGAAAGAAGCTAAAGAAGAAAGCACCTCAGAAGAAGAACACAGCTCAAAGGAACGGTGATAGCAGGAGAGACAATTGGCCATTAGATGGAAGGAAGGATTCAGATTCCAAATCACCTCAAGATGAACAACCAAATGAAGCATCAGATAAAATCATAGATCAACAAGATCTATTTAACAAAAGGGAGTGTACTCTCAAATAATAAGTTACCATATTAAAAGCTCAGTTGGAGTGTGCCTTCAAAGTACGTCAAATGCTGCAGGATGAAGTGATATCATTAAAAAATAAGCAGAATGAAGAACTACCTCAAGCAGATAAAGAACAAGAAAATGATATTCTCGAATTAAGACAACAAATGGAAGAAGGAAGAAAGGCTGAAGAAATTTTAAAGAAGCAATATCTGGAAAAGGAAGAACAACATCAGATTGAAAAAGATAAACTATTAGGATTTCAATACAGTACTAATATTTTGGATGATATTTTAGTAGTCAAAGATCTCCTATTATCAAAACTGGTCTTAGTTTTTATGAGTCTATTGAAGGTGAATCTAGCTCACAAGGTGAGGCAAGGTACTCTAATGCAAAACCTAAAATACTCAACAAGGAGATAAGAGGTCAACCCCATCAACAACCAGGGAAAGAAATCCTTCAAAGAAAATCTTTTACTCCAAACTATGGAAGTGATAGTCGGTTATTTTCTCAGATGAATAGTGTTATGTAAGTCATATCTTGGACATGTTGTAGCAAGATGCAGAAGTAGAATGGTTCAAGCCCATCGCATAGAAAGATCATCACGTTCTAGGTACTTTAAGGGATATTGTTTTTCTTGAAATATGTTTGGTCACAAAGCCATTCACTGCTACAGAAGGAATATGAAATATATCAGATGTTATGCATGTAACAAGTTTGAACATATAGCAAAGGAATGTAGGAACAAAGTACGGGCACCATACCAAAAGGAGAAAACATCATCACACTTGAAGATATGGAAGAAGAAGGAAGTACAGTCATAAAGATGTGGCATAGCAGAGTATACAGACATGATAAACTCAAAGGGAGCTGAAAGTGTGAAACTTCAATGTTCTAAATCTCATATGCAAGTTTCATGAAGACAAGTCATGTATATACGTGAGTTAGAAGCTACACAGTTGTGTATATGTTGGTTTGAGGAAAATCAGTGGGACAAACTCAAGAAAAAGGGTCTGATATGGTTGAGTCAATTATTTGCTCTATTTGATGATGGATACAATCTGCTGATGATGTGTGGAAATGTGTTGGTACTCATAAGATGTTATTTAGAAGTGCTTTTGATTCTCACAAGTTAACTTGATGTATATCTTATTGATGTTGATGCCTTGGTACTTCTTCCTTATATATGCATGATCAGATCTGATAGTGAATAGATGGAACAGGTTCAGGGGGAGCATATGCTTTGAATAATACATTGTTGGAATTATGCTTAAAAGTATTTGGTGATGATGCTTATGTGGCTAAATGATACATCTTGCTATGATACTTGAGGTCACATTGTTGGTATTTAGATCAGATTCATGGATGATCACTTGAGTGGCATGTTATTGTTGGTTGGCCAAGAGAATGGTATTGCAAGTTATAGGTCTAGATGTTGGTGATAGATGCTTATGTTGCAGATCATATATGGTGTATGATAGTTGCTGATGACTATCATGGTCTTGTTTAGATTGCTGGTCATTGTTATAAAAGTCATGTATATCATTTGATGTAAAGGTCATACAAAGACCTAATTTGTAACTCCACTTTGCATGGGAAGGATGATGTAATAATTTATATTTCAGTCGTGTATAAACATTTGGTATATCCCCACTTGGTTGGGTGGATGAGTCAAAAATGGTGTATCCCTACTTGGTTGGGAGATTTATGTATGTATGAGTCATTTGTGATAGGAAGGTCATACTCACTTAGTTGAGTTGTAGAGTCATGTTATTCTTTTGAAAAATATTTTTTGTAGACTATGCATGTGCTCAGGGGGAGCATGGATGGAATGGTACATATTAGCATGTACAAAGGGGGAGCTCAATCAAAGATTTTAGCATGTACTAAGGGGGAGTATGGACAACATAATGTATATCAAAGGGAGAGAATATCTTGGTCCACCCTTTTCCCTCGATGTCAAAGGGGGAGAGTGACTTGGTGTGGTTGTTGTCGTCAAGTCCAACGGGGGAGATTGTTGCAATTATGATATAAGTGTTGTCCTTGATGGCGACTCACTCAGATGATAGATCATAGTGCAACAGGTCAATAGCAAAGAATTAATGATCGGACTACAAAGAATGAAGAAATAGAGGTATATGCAGGTTCACCTTGACAAATAAGCGTATACATGTAGGTTAATAGACCAAAAGGAGTGTATAACATACACACGCACTTTCACAAGAGGGAAAGTGCATACATGTTGGAAAACTAAGTTTTTGGTCTATGGTATTTGGTCCATGGTATATTGATCCATGGTATTGGTCCAAGGTATCTGATCCGAGGTATTGACCCTAGGTATTTGGGTCCAAGGCATTAGTCCTAAGTGGTTTTGGTCAATGGTATTGAGAAAGGCCTAAAACTATAAAAGGAGGAGAAGATAATTAGGCCAGAGTGTGCAAGTATTGAATATCTGATGAATTGTTAGATCCAGTATGCAGGTTATAGGTTTTTGATGCTTTGTTTGATCTTAACTAAGGATGCACCTATGTGGATGATGATGGATGATGGATCGGGATCTTAAGGCTTGGAAGGTATTATCATTATGTGGTTTGATCATGGATAGACTAGATCTGAATACTGATGCATGTTTTATTCTGCAAATGTTATGATCTGGGTATGACTGAGTTCTGAAATAGCTATGAAGTTGTTAAGTTAGTATTTGAAGATCTGTACGCGGGTTCGCTTTGGTAAAAGCATGTATACACACTAGTCTGGTTCATCAAAGTAGTGTATACATTATGAAATATGATATCTGAATTTTCATATGGTTCTAGTGGTTGTTGTAGAGTTCTAGGTTCTGCTCTCTGTTTTGGTGACTGTGTGATTTAGTTCTGGGTGATTCAGAGATTGATGATTAAGTATTTAATGATTGGTTAATGCAATGGTTGTATTGCAGTGGTGATTGATTTTGAGCTTCAATGTTGTTGATGGGTCCAGTATGAAAATTGGATGAACAATGGTCTTCAGAATATAGTGTTGTGTTCCAGGAGTATCCAATCTGAAAATTTATGAACCGTGGTCCCTGGAGGAAGAGAGAAGGTCGTAGCCTTCTGTAGGCCGGTACCTATGTACTATTAAACATACCGGCTAGTACAAGAACTAGGGGGTTGTAGCTCCAGTCCAGTAGCAGCTGGAAAACGAGTGAAGTTTGTAGCCTTCGGTAGGCTGGCGCCTACATACTAGTAAATATATCAGCTAGTACAAGAGCTAGGGGGTTGTAGAATTTGGAGAACGAGAGAAGGTTGTATCCTTCTACAAGTGGGTGCCTACATACTGGTATGAGCCTGTGCTTGTACAATATTGAAAACAGGTTTTCTTATATTAAAGGAAGACAGTAGCAGGTGGTTTTTGTCCTGCATTGGGTTTCCACCTTATATCTTGGTGTTCATGTGTGTGATGATCTGTTCTATTTTTACTACACCTGGTCACCGTTTATATGGTTAATGAAGTTCTGATGCACTAATTAAAAATCAAGATATGATGAATTAACTGAATCATAAGTTTGCTGGATGTACGCTAGTTGCATTAAACACAGTTACGTGTACACGCAAGTTCCCTTAACTGAAGTAGCGTATATGAATCTGATTATGGAAATGAAAAAGTTATTGATTTTCTAATACTGATTCACCCCCCCCCCCCCCTCTTAGTATTATTTCCAACAGCCCGAGAGCCTGAGTGCTAGAGAGTTGAGGAGGAGGTTGCGCCCGATGAAGAGTCACAGATAATGAGAAGGGCCAGAAAGCCAGAGATAGCCAGATAATGCTATGAATTATGTAGAGAAACCAGAGAGAACTTGATCGTGGAAGATCGTAGAGCTGCAGTGACATAAGTCAGAGTGCTACAAAGCCAAATAGCCAGCGAGCTACAGAGCCAAGAGTCTAGAGCAGTTATTCTCATTGAGATCGATTCTTCTTCTTTGATCGATTCTTCTCCTTATGATCGATTCTTCTTGATCGATGCTATAAGAATCAATGTTTTAGTGAGCTTCAGCTTATTGACAGTTGTTTTAGATGCCCCTCTTCTTCATATGGCCATTTGTAGTGAGGCTGTGACAGATTGGTAGCGGGTTGTGGCTAAACATTGATAATGTGAACAGTGTATTCATCGTGGATTATCTTATGAACTTCCATTTCTTCATCCACTTCTTTAGGTGGCCCGTAGTGTGAGGTATATGATTATTGTTCATGTACTTCTTCTTTTACATTATGTTGCATGGACCCTTGATTGATTGATGCAGAATCTTGTTATGACATGTTGTCGTGATTCCTTGCTTGATTTGATGTGGAATCTTCTATGTGATGTACTTGTTGTCATAACTTATCATGTTATGTTTTGAGATCCCTTGTTTTATGTTTTTGGGATACTCTTTTTGTCATCATGCATATTTTTTGCTTTGACATCTCTTTTGTGCCATGTTGGCGGGATGCGCACCATGCTTGTTTTGTGTCATACTGATAGAAGTCTTTTGATTAAGAGTTCTAGCTGTGGAATATCTCTTAGAGCCACTCCTGTGTGAGGTAATTTTTCCTTGTATTATCGTGACATCATCTCTTTTGTACATCATCTTTATTGACAACACCTAATGCAGTGGCCTACACCATATTGACACTGGGCCTGGAGACGTAGTCCCTCCTGGATGAACTCCATTATCAACGTCTTGTTATTTCATGTGTTGATGATTGATATGTTCCTCTTATTTACAACATGCAGATGTATTCATTAATGTTATTTTAAAAAGAAATTTTAACACATCATGAAAGTAAAAGGTCTTGGAAGGGTCCTTCTTCACACCCGAACCTGGATCACTATTACTTTCTTTAGTGACATGTGCTACCCTATTCGGAACAAGGGGTTTTTCTGTAGTATCTAGCCTCCAAAGCTTCTTCAATGCAAACTAAATATCAAATCGTGCCTTAGTACTCCAAATCATCTGAGACATCACCCTAGATAAGTTCCAAACTATACCAATGAGCTTTGATAGGCCAACTCCAACCCCATGTCACTATACAAGTGTTGACATCACTGTTACAAAAATTATTTTGAAATGTTGCATCCTACACCAATTCCTAAGATGGATGCCAAAAGGGGTTCTAGAATGAGGCTCAAACTTCATTACCACATTTAATACTTTTCAAAGGGATCGGTCCCTTTAAACCATACCAATTTTTACACTTTCACAATTTGGCCATGTTCCTATCAATTTATATTTTGTATTGAAAATTCAGTCCTATTTTACATATTTATTAAATTTAGGAACAATTATAGGTTAGCTCCAGTAAAATGTCGACAAATTTGTGGGTTAGGTTGGCATTTCTCCAAATACTACCACACATGTATATATAATCACACATTTTCCTTTTTAGATCTTGATTGGTTGAACAATATTCTTAATTCTTCATATGTGTGCACAGTAAGGTCCCTTTTGGTTGCTATTTTTGGTGGAGCAACCTCTGACAATACACCTTTTACCTCAGAGATGTTGTTGTTAGATAGAAATCTCTAGAGGACTGTCTTACACCAGACATATAAATGGCTATTTTATATCATAATAATAAGCATTAACATATGAAGATATGCAGACCCTAAACTATGTGCATTCAATCCATTACTTTTTCTTTCATGGCAGATTTTGTTCTTCATAGTAGATGTGTTGTGGCACTTGAGTGTGTTCGAATAAAAAATTCTAAGGCCAAACCCAGGTTCTCATGTGCCATGGAAATTCAACATATGCCTTGTTCACCTAAGAACTACCTGTAACTCATCTTAGGGTACTTAAGTACATTCTCACTCATCCCACTTAACAAGTTACTAAGACAAGGCTCATCACATCCAACCTTGGTCTAAAACAATTAAGCAACACAATTTACATCTTGACATGCCATAGCACCTGACATGTCTGAGAATGCCTTGGAACTATGTGACATGCGTTAAGATCCCCTACATTCCTTGGCATGCTTTGACACTCCCTAGCACACCGTGGCACTTCCTGACATGCCTTGGTAGTTTAGCATACCTTGGCATTGCCTAGCATATAACCTTGTCACTCCCTCCTTAACAAACCTAGAACTCATTGAAACTCCCTCTCACACACTCTTATTCGTTAATTTCCATGCACTTTGAACTAGTGCTTCCTTATGTTTCCTTGACACCCCCTAACACTCCCTATCTCACCCTAGCACTTGACACATCTTGGCCTACAACCTTAACACTCTAGCGTTGCTTGGCACTACATAGTATACCTTGTCACTCTCTCCTTAGCACACCTAGGCATCACTGGCACTCTTGGTCATAAAATCTTATTCATTCATTTCCATGCATTTTTACCTAGTTCTCCCTTGTGTTCCCCTAGCACTCCTTACCACTCCTTGACACGTGTTGTTACACCCTAGCACCTATGAAATCTTGGCATGTCGCCCTAACCTCTAGCATACCTTAACACTACCTAGCATACCTTGTCAATTTGTCCATAGCACACCTAGAACTCACCGAAACTTCTAATCAAAAACTCTTATTTGTTCATTTCCATTCATTTTGACATAGTTCTCCCTTGTGTTTACCTAGCACTCCCAGCTAACACTTCCTTACACACGTTGGCACATCTTGGCCACATGTCACCCTAGAACTCTAGCATTCCTTAGCATTGCCAAGCATGCTTTGTAACTCCTCCTTAACACACTTGAAACTCACTAACACTCCATGCCACACAATCTTATTCCTTCATTTCCATGCATTATGACCTAGTGCTCCCTTGTGTTTCCCAAAAACTCCCTAACACTCCTTGGCACACATTGGCACACCATGGGAATTGTCACATCTTAATAGGGTTTCCTAGCACTCTATCGTCTATTGGCACTGCCTCTCATATGTTGTCACTTCCTCCTTAGTACACCTATAACTTGTTAACACTCCCTATCACACATGCACATTCATTCATTTACATGTAATTGAAATGAGTCCTCCCTTATGTTTCCTTGGCAATCCCTAGCATGTGTTGGCTCCACATCCTAGAGCCTAGCACACATTGGCATGCCTTAGTACTTGGCATGTCTTGGCATGCCTAACATTACTTGGAACTTTATAACATGTGTTAGCACTTCCTGAAATTCCCCGCACACCTTGGCACTCCCTAGTTTTCATGCCCTCATAGATTAACTTACTTTTTTGTGACTTGGGAACCCAATCAAGTCATTGAAAAAATAGTGTTGTGCCTAGACCAAAGTATCCCTTTCTCTCAAACTTCTTTTTCCATCCTCTTATCACAATTGTAGGCTTTCCTCCTACAAGTCCTAATATGAAATTCTCCTAACACACTTCGTCCATGGGACACCTATAATTCACTGACACTCCCTGGCGTAATCTCTTATTCATTCATTTCCATGCACTTTGACCTATTTCTCCCTTATGATTCCCTAACACTCCCAAACACTCCTTGACATGAATTGACACTATCTAGCACATGTAAGCATGCCCTTTCATTCCTTGGCATGCCATGGAACTCCTTAATTATCATTCCCTCATAACTACCCTTATTTTCTTTTAGACTTAGGAACCCAACCAAGTCCTGCCTCGACTACAACAACTTTACCAAGTTACATTTACTACAACTAGACTATGCCTTGTTCCCCTAATGTACTATAAATCATGTTAGGCTTCTCATTTCCAATATTAACTCATCCCATTTAACAAGTTACCAAGTCAAGGCTCACATCCAACATTTCCCATAAAACAACTAAGAAACATAATTTACATCTTCACATGCCATAACATCTGGCATGTATAACAATCCATTGGAACTACATGGCACACATTATCACCCCCTGCATTCCTTGGCATGATTTTCCACTCCCTAATAGACCCTACCACTCCCTAGCATGCCCTAACACTCTAGAATTCCTTGGCACCGCCTAGCATATACCCTTGTCACTCCCTCCTTAACACAATTGGAACTTGTTGACACTCCCTATCACACACTCTTATCTATTCATTTCCATGCGATTTGAACTAGTTCTCCCTTGTGTTCTCATGGCACTCCCTAACACACATTGGCATACCCTAGGACTTGGCACATCTTGGCATGTTGCCCTGGCACTCTAGAATTCCTTGGAACTACCTAGCATACCTTGTCACTCCCTCCTTGGCACACCTAGAATTTGTTGACAATCCCTATCATGCACTCTTATTCATTCATTTCCATGCATTTGAAACTAGTGCTCCCTTGTTTTTCCCCGACACTCCATAACTCTCCCTAGCATGCATTGGCACACCTTAGCACCTATCACATCTTTTCATGTTTCCCTAGCCTCTAGAATGCCTTAGCATTGCCTAGCATACCTTCTCACTCCCTCCTTAGCACACCCTGAAATCACTGACACTTCCTGTCACAAACTCTTAATCATTCATTTGCATGCATTATTTTCACCTAGTGCTCCCTTATGTTTCCCTAACACTCCCTAACACTTCCTAGCACTATTTGGCACACCTTGGCACCTACCACATATTGGATGCATGTCGCTCTGGCACACTAGAATGACTTAGCGTTGCTTAGCATACCATGTCACTCCCCTCTTACCACACCTGGAACTCATTGACACTCCCTGTCACACACTCTTATTCATTCATTTCCATGCATTTTGACCTAGTTTTCCCTTGTGTTTCCCTAGCACTCACTAACACTCACCACACATTGCACACCTAACTGTAATGAGTTTCACTAACGGTCAATCCAAAAACCCTTCGAGAGTCTAGCTAGTTACTTGTTCTTCACTAAGATATTAGGGTTAAGTTTCTTGTATAATGTTCAGTGTGAAAATATTACTAGGTGTTTTTATCGCATAGAGTAATTATGATATTCCCCATGTACACAAGGATAACTAAGAAGTGTTTCCCATAACCATGCAAGTGGAACTTCAACATGTACATCAGGGTAACCACAAAATATTTATCATATTTACACAATTCAAGGTGATAGGAAAATATTTACATTATATACATAAATCTACTATGATCAGGACCATTAGCATCATATATACATATTTACCACAAAATGAGGGTCATTACAACCCCTTAAAATAGCCATAGGGCCTTCCTCTTTTGCAGCTCCTTGACCACAAGGGTTTAATTGAAAAATACATAGTTCCTTTAAATATTTGTAGGTTGAGGTAGCCACTTCAAGCCGTTGAACTTAAAGATAATCAAATATTTGTGATTTGTTACAATAATAAGTCCAGTATGCACACTCCTCATCTTAGAGTTGAGTAGAGAGGGAGAATACTTGATTGATGTAAACCTTGTAAATGACAAACTTTTCCTACTCATTGGTTGGACACTCCATCATTAGTTGACACCACTAACGCACACCAAAAGTCCAAGATACCCATAATATGTGCCCTACACCCAAGGACTTAGACTACACCTCCATAAAATGTACCTTCAACTTTAGATGTCCCAAACTAGTAATATCCTAACCCTAGCCTATTTGTTAGATTTTTGTAACTTTCTCCTTAACTAAAATTTGTTTTTTACTATTTAATCCACTTACCATATACTCTCTCTTGTTTGCACCCACCTAGTATACAAGAACACTTATGTTTTTAATGCAACCGAGTTAAGAGGGAACGTTTATTTCTTACACTTAAATGTTTTCAATACAACCAAGTTAAGAGCACGTGTTTCCTTTTCAAATTCCAAAAGTATAACATCTCTATATCTATAAACTAACAACAAAATCATTGCATAAAAAAGGTAAGCTTAAAATTAAATTAAAATTAGATTATTATTATTATTATGATAAATACACCAAATATGGAAATATTGTTTTCAAACACAACCATAAAAAAAGTGTTAGTTTATCAAATACAACTACAAACTTATTAAGCTAGCCTAGATCCATCTTAACTCGGATCTATCAAGCGCCGAGAGGGATCCAATCTCTATGTGAAAACCTTTTTTTTGGCACTTGATAGATCCAGGTTAAGATGGATCTAGGCTGGTTATATAATACTATATAATATTTGTATTTGTATCTATGTGTCTCTTTCTTATTCCCTCTCTCTATCTCAACCCCCAAACATACACACTCTCTCTCCATATCTATCTCCCTCTCCCTCCCTCTTCCTCTTTGCCTCTCTCTCTTCCCTCTATATCTCCTCTCTCCATTGCTCACTTGTTTCTCCCTCTCTCTCTACCTTTCTCCCTCTATGTCTTTCTTCTTCCTTCCCTCTCTCTCCCCCTCTAACTTCATCTCTCTCTCCTCTCTCTTAGTCCTCTCTCTCCCTTTCTCTCTCACCTCCCTCTGTCCCCCCCATCACTCTCTCTATCTCTCCCCCCTCCATATTTGTGCCTCCCTCTCTCTATCTTTCCCTTCTCTCCCTATCTTTATCCCCACCTCTTCTCTCTCTCCTCTCCTCTCTTCTCTCACCTCCCTCTATTCTCCCCATCACTCTCTCTCTCTTCCCCCTCCATCTTTGTGCCTCCCTCTCTCTCTCTCTCTTTCCCTTATCTCCCTATCTTTATCCCCACCTATTCTCTCCCTCCCCTCCTCTCTGCTATCCCTCTCTCTCCACCTCTATCTCCCTATGCCTTAGTTCTTTCCTCCCTCTCTCTCCACTTCTATCTCCCTATGCCTTAGTTCTTTCCTCCCTCTCTCTCCCCCTCCAACTCCATATCTCTCTCCCCACCCTCCAACTCCATATCTCTATCACCCACTCTCTTCTTCTCTCTCTCCCCTCTCTCTTCCTACCTCCTTCTCTCTATCTCCCCCCGTCACTCTCTCTCTCTCTCTCTCTCTCCATCTTTGTCACTATCCCCCCCGTCTTCCCTTCACATTGCTTGCTATCATCACTTGGATCCTCAGTTAAGATAGATCTATGTTGGTTCTTACTAATATTTGTATTATATAAATTTCACATCATTAAATACAAAAGTATTTTCATTTTTAATTTTATTAAAACATTAATTTAATTTATATGGGAATAATTTTAGTAGTCATTAGGATAGAGAGTTTATATATATCTCAAAACTAATTACAACCCTTCCCTACTAGCTTCAAATAAAAAATGTTATTAAATTAAATTAAAATAAAATATTTTTGTTGTGAAATAAGTTATGTTTTTTGGGCATGTGGTATTGATAAGGCATGATATTGGCCCATGGTATTGTAAGAAAGCCTATTTACAAGTTAATAATATCCATGGTAAAGTGGGGGTGAAAATCGATGGTTAATAATCTTGTCATATTGTTATAAAATATTTAGATTGTGAAATAAGATATGATTTTTTGGAATGTGGTATTGATAAGCCATGGTATTAGCCCATGTTATTGTAACAAAGCCTATTCAAAAGCTCATAATATCAATGACAAAGTGGGGGTGAATATCCATGATTAAGAATCCTGTCATATTCTTATAAAATATTTTGATTTTGAAATAAGTTATGTTTTTTGGGCATGTGATATTGATAAGCCATGGTATTGGCCCATGGTATTGTAACAAAGTCTACTTCGAAGTTAATAATATCCATGGTAAAGTGAGAATGAATATCCATGGTTAAAAATATTTTCATACTGTTATAAAATATTTTGATTGTGAAATAAGTTATGTTTTTAGAGCATGTGGTATTGATAAGCCATAGTATTGGCCCATGGTATTATAACGAAACCATTTCTTTACAAGTTAATAATATTCACTGTAAAGTGGGGGGTAAATATCCATGGTTAAGAATCTTGTCATATTGTTATAAAATATTTTGGTTGTGGAATAAGTTATGGTTTTTGGGCCTGAGGTATTGATAAGCCATGGTATTGGCTCATGGTATTGTAACAAAACCTATTCACAAGATAAGAACAAAATAAAACTATAACAAATTGAATTTTATTAATTTTATTATTAATTGAGCCAACATTTGGATTTTTGCACTCATCCCCATACTTTTGACTTTTATTATTATTATTATTACTATTAATCTTTAACTAAGCCCATATTTAGAATTGTTCACATACTTACGTTACACATACACATCTACTCTATACTCTATAAATATTGTATTTATGGTCTTTTACGGAGGGAAGTTTTAACATTTTTGAAAACATTCAACCTTAATTTTGATGTAACAAAAAACTAGTAGATATTTTCACTTTTCACGGGGCAGGAGGGAAAATGAGTTTGAAGAGAGCTCTGAACCTGTCGAGGTATTTACATAGACCCTACAAAGGCTAATACCATCATAGCGATGTTGTAACCCCATAGTATCAAGGCCATATGATCATTTCTAGGCCATGCCAGAGTCATCTTACACTTTATAGATGGTTTCACTGAGGTCTCCCACTGTTATAGACATATTTGGGCACTGCAAACCCAATCTTATATGTTGATAAACTAAGGGCTCTTTAACCCCTAAAAGTGTTGTCTCATACCCTAAAATATCATAGTCAATTGATTACATCATTCCCCAGAAGTTCCACTTGAAAAACCACTCAAAACTGGCCAAAATTGGACCATACTGACTGCTCCACTGTCAAGGTGCGATGCATACTGACTCCCACACTAGCCAGGTACGATGCATACTGAAGAGGCCTTCTATGAGGTGCTATGAGTGAGAATGGACAAATTTATGAGACAATTTTCTAAGTGGATGCTCATGGAATCTTCTAGAAAGTTATCCTATGGCACTTACCTCTCTGAATTCGCCCAGGGATGAGTAAGAGATCCAAGAAATCTCCAAGTGGAACTAAGAACTACAAGTAGAATGACACTAATCAAAAACCCAGAGATGACTCACACCTTTGCAAACATATATAAATGGATCCCTCATCTGAGAGATCTGGAGGCTGGAATTTTGTAATTTGTAAGGAAGTGCTGATAGTTTGTCTTTGAGAAGCATTGTATTGTTGGGTGATCTTGCTTTTCATGAGGTGAAGAGGGCTTTGATGCTGGGGGGATGATGCTAGATTAGACAACTGGGTTGTAATTCTCCCTTCTATTTTAATAAAGTTCTTTGAGTTTCCCTCCATACAATCCTGTACTTGTGAATCTTGTTATTTGTAAATGCCATTGTATGTTCAATGTATTTCTGATTCTACATTGTTTATGATATAATATATCGAGATGCTTTGATGGTGTTCTGTTACTTTGTTTCTATGGGTACTCTCTAAGTGGGACAAGTAGGATAGGAGTTGCAAGATCTAGCAAGGGGTAGAGAAATCAAGCAAGGAGTCAAGTGGAAGATCTAGGTTGGTCCTTTTCTTTTCTCTTATCTATCATACATAGAGGAAATCACAAATTACTCTGATTGTTTGTTTCTAAGATAGCTACCAATATTAGCGGGACTAGCAAATCGAAAAGACACTAGTTTTCCTAGAAACAAAATAGTGACTCCACTGGGGAGTGAATAATTTGTTTGTTTGTTATTGTTGTTTGCTTTATAAACTATAGACGGAGCCTGAAGTTAGCTAGATAGCCTTCGAACTGCTCTTGCTATGGAATTGCAAAGTAGATGAATGTTGCTTTAGTCAATCTCCAGGTTAGTTTCTGAACTAAAGATCTGACTTAAAATCATTTTGAACACCCTGGTGGTAGCTCAATAACCTCCTAAGATCATACCCCTATGCCTTGCTTTTTTACTGTCCATCATAGCTCAACTTAAATCGTTGAACTCAGCTGCAAATTTGAGCAAAAACCCACCTCAGTTTTGCTCCCTGGCCCATCACACTATCTATCACTGGAAGCCAGTATGCATTGCACCTCCCGTGTGTAGCAAGTGAGATTCATCCTTTTTTCTGTGAATCACAGGTGCGATGATTGAGTCATCCTATTTCTCCCTTTGAAATTTGGGTTTTTTGTCCTTGTTTTCAGCTTTATTTAGTTATTTTGCTGCTTGTGATCAATATCTCATTGTTGAAGCCTCCTTGCTTTACATAGTCCAACCTCCATTGATTAGGATTAGTAAATGTTTTTATGTATTTTTCCATCATTTACGATCCTTAGTCGAAAAGTTACTCGAATCAAACTATCATTTTGGTGCAAAATTGTCGTAGTTGTCGTTTTGTGTCAAAGAAGAGAAGTATCATAAAGTATTCCTTATCTAGATAGTTGATTAAACCTTTTGATGTTTATTTGATTTGAATTGTTAATATTTGAAGTGTTGAAAGTGTTTTTCTATTCGAAATAAAAAAGTTTCATTTAGTCTTCCTTTCATTTTGAAAAGAAATTGTCGAAATGTCGCTTTGAAGAAAATATTTCAGATCTATACTCAGTTTTCCTTTTTGGCATTCTTCACATTAAAGGGAATGAAAAACAAACACATGCATTTGCATTTTCATTTAGACTATGTGTGAAAAATGATTTAGGAAAAGTGCATTTAGTGTGTGCTCTTTTCTCTCTGTTTGAAAGAATTGTAATCTTCTTTCCTTAGTAGCTAGGATTTTCATTGCTAAAAAGTAAACAATGATTGCTTATCATTTTAGATTGCATATTTAGGAATTTTACATCTACATCACGTGGTGAACCTTGAAAGGAAAACTTCTAAGCAAGATCAACTCTAAAATAAATTTCAATGAACTTAACAATGCTTTGGAACCTAACGCAACACATCTAGAGGTCTAGGCTAAAGACGTGTTCCAACGTCATAAAATATAGTAACTGTCATTTTCAACAAAGATTGGGTGATTCCTCCTCTTTGATACGACAAGTGCTAGCACAGACTTTTACTCCCTTTACTGTCGAGTATATATTGGGAGACCACAATAGGATTATATCCTTTATCCATAGGAAGCTGTGTCTGCCGCCCAATCGATCGCAATGCACTGAACACATCATTCGGGAAGATTGACTACCGTACATTAGTCCTTGGTAATTTCTCTTTAATTTATCACCAAGGTGTATATTGCAGTTTTGCAATTGGTTTGGTAATCCTTCTGTCTAGTTTTCCAGAGTAGCCACTTTCATTCCTTTTCGACTCCTTAAAAGAAAAGGTTCATGTGTGCGCTTGTCACTTCAGGCTCATTAAAAATCAAGGCGACTAGAGTCATCTTTAGCTTTTTCTCAACTCTTAAAAGTTGAAAAATGAAAGTTGTGTCAAAGCATCAATAAAATTTATTTAATACGGAATAACATTTTTCCCCTTAATTTTGAGTTGATCAAGTAATCTTGCAATCGTGGAAAAAGTCAATCAAAACCCCATCATTTGCGGAGACTAGTGAGTCAACCATCATTGACTCTGGAAACGAAACCATTCCGGGAAAAACGTTCTCGTTTAACTGAGTCCACCTCTTCTAGTTTATTTGAAACTTTTGTTTCAACATCATCAGAGACTACAGTTACTCCTACCATTTCTAGTACATCTACCTTTACATAAGAAGTTCTGCAGTTACAAGAGGACATCAGAACTAATCCTAGTGTAACAGTAGACACTTCTATTCCTGAATCAACTCTAGCTAGGGTTGATCCAGAGACTGAAGGTCACTTACCTGAACATCTGGAACTTGAATTCCAGAATTCAGAAGGTGTCACCTCCCCGGTATCTATCACTGCAGAAGCTATACCTTCTTCTGATCTAGAAATATTTTACGAACATGACAATCTACCTCTCCCACCTAGACTGATTTCTATAGAAGAGATAGTAGAGGATCTTCCATCCAGTACTGCATTACATTTTGGAGCTAGGATCCACTTGTATCCTTCTACTCCTGAAGTTAGTTCTTTTAATCATCCTTCATCACAAGCTCCTGTTGAATCACTAAGAAATCTTTTGGATAGACTAAATATGTCTGAACAACCATCAACATCTAAGACTGTGTCATCTGATATAGTAACAATAGAGCTTCTTGTTGCCATTCTAACGATGTTTGCTGGTGTTATCACTCAAGAAGCGATTACCAAATTGTTCACATCTGTTTGTTTGTGAAGGTTAGGTGTTAGTCCAAGTTCAGTTTTTTTCCATGTTCAATGTAGTGTCTAAGTTTTTAGAATCTTTGTAGTATGGTTGCATAAAGGTAAATAATTCATTCTCATTCATCACTAGTCCCACAACCCACCTAATTCCTTGTATCAAGTTTGTTTTAAGGTTCTGATGTGTTATAAAGCAGTTTAGGTGTTTTCATAGCGCGAAAACAAGTCTAGGCTTTTTCGTAGCGCAAAACCCTGATTTTACACTGGTTGCACTACGAAATCAGAGATTCGTGAAATCCGCATCATATCTTTCTTAGCTGTCATATCTGTCACATTCAGTTATGGTTGCATCATCCACTGTCATCTTATACACTTCACCTATCATGTCTAATCACTTATCTTCATCATTAGAGTCATCAGGTACCTTATGCTCAGATTGTAAGTTTCAAGAAGAGCCAGGTATTCACAGTCATGATTATATTTATTGCATGAGGAATAATCAGCAAATGTTAAATTTTCATTCCTCAAACGTCAAGCGAGGCAGTGTTCAAGCGAGGTAGTAATCAAATGTTGAGACAGTGCTAGTCTATCAAGTTTTCATTACACCAAAATCTCATGGAAGGACCTACAGAAAGAAAATAGCACAGGCCAGGTAGATGTTTGAGGAGTGAACCTAAAGGTTTAGACATTATCTTAAAGAACAGGGAAGTGGAACGTGCATTCAAGCAGGTTGGATGTGTTAGCCTCTTGCTGCAACAAGTTACTCATATTTCATGATTGACATTTTTACAAGCCAAATATGTCATACTTTTCATGCTGCAATGCTCCATATTTGCTGAACAGACACCAAGGGAAGAATGCTACTCAAAGTTCATTTACTGCATTCCAATTTTGAAGAGTCATTCTAGTTTTGTAGAATTTTCAGCTAAAGGGAGGTCCAAACAGCTTAATCTTGGTCTCCCTAGGTTTCAATTTCCTGTTTTAGAATATAGAGAATGAAAATTTGTCCAAACAGCTTAATATTGGCAGATTCTTAGATAGGTAGAGAAACAAAGGAGCCCAACTGCTTAATCTGGGCCCTTGGAAGAAATAAGGGTAGTTTGTAGATAGGAAGGCACATAAAAGAAAAAATTGAAATGTTGGGTCTGCAAGCCTAAGTGCACCCAAACCAAAAGAAGAAAAAATGTTAGGAAAGTAGGCTGGGTAGGTAGTCTTGAGGTTTCAGAATCTTGATCTTTGCTCATTTCCATGTTTTAAAGTATCATCTTTACTCAGGTCACAGACATCAGGCAATTTCATATGAAGGAATTCAAATCACACATAACTAACTTCCCTTTCTTCCTCTTCCCCAAATCATTAACTAATTTCCCCAAAAAGAGGTCAAGATCTACTTGATATCTCTTAGTTTCATCATTTTTCATGTCATTAACCTAGGTGTCGATCTGCTTCACTCAAGGAGGATCTATACTTTCTCTACACAGCTCTATCTCCCCTTTGAAGCCTAAGATCTCTGAAACTTAGCGCTTTCTTGTCATCTCCATATTAACTACTGACATTATTATTTAAACTCCCTATATTTTCCCCATCCCCCTACTAAAATTATGAAAATAATCCCCTTATGTAAATATCCCCTCCCTCTGGTTGAAAATAACCATAAGTACCCCCCGGAAATTGCTCAGTGTATCTGAAACTTGGCAAGAACCCTCACGCTGCCCCTTCAAGCCATCTTCTAATGCAATGGACACCATCCAAAGCATAAAATTCATTTTTAGGTTATTGGACCCCTTCCGAGGCCTCAAATACTCTTCAAAAGCACATACTCACTCCTTCCAATCGCAATAAACCCTTGCCAATTGCCTTAACATTCTCCCGATCCTGGTGAACCCTCTCTAACGCGATTATCGCAATCGGAGGTTGCAAGAGTATCATGGCTCATTGTTGTTTCTTCCCGATGGACGCTCCACCGATGCCATCTCACGATCGGCATATCGCCATATTTTATACCACATAGGTGTGCCCCTTTCCTTTTCGCCCGATCAGCTATCGCGATATTGGCGTTCAGCGGTCGCAACCGTCGCATTTCCAAAATAAATACCTTCTCATTCTCTGCCGATGCGACATTGCGATCACAACGAAAGAAGTATATCGCATCGTAGTAACATATGAATCGCCCTGCTGACCAGATCATTGCCACATCACCCTGCCACGTCACCTCGCTGACGTCATCCCCCGTATAGCTGACGTCATGCTGATGTCAGCAGCCAAAAAAAGGGAAAAATGCGCAAGTGCAAAAGTCGAGCTTTGGAGCTCCGGAACGAGAAACAGAGGCAGTTTTCGATGCGCGATTAGCGCGAAGCACTAATCGCACATCGCTACGGGAAATGAGCGATATTGGGGAATCTTTAGGTAATCTCTTGATTCCTTGGCCCTTTTTGCACCGAAAAAGCCCGAAATTGCCCGATTTTGCCAAATTAAATGAATTTGAAGACAGAGAGAGACCAGGAACAGAGATTAAAGTGTATCAGATCAAATATGCAGACAAAAAGCACGTCAAAGAGTATCAGGAAGCGGCGAATACCATCAATGTAGTGGCAAAGTGTATTAGAGGAGATTTTCTCAGGGCTCGAGGCAAATCCTACATTAAAATGAAAGATCTGAAAGTCAAGAAGCAATTGAAGACGCATTGAAGGCTCACCAGCACAAATGACTACATATTGAACTCACTAAATATCAGTGGACCAGAACTCAATGCAAAGTTCTGAGAAAACCACTGCACCAAGTCACACAGGACACCTCATCAACTCAACTTGATTCAGCTGCCTCTGGCACAGCCCAAAGGACTTACTTTCATTTAATTCCAGCAAAAATTAGGTTTTTAGAAAAAGCTTTTCCTGCAGACCTGTTTAGGTCAATTGTAATAAATGCCTTTAGATGTTTTGCTTATATATACCACCCTGAAAACTGTATTAAGCATTGGTTGGTCGAGAAGATTTTTTTAGTTGATTTTGCTCCAGAAGAGACTCGCAAATGTAATACCCGATAGTTTCTATAATCAAAGACTGCTTCCGAGCTTTGGAGAATGGAATGTCCACTGTTTATGATGGTTGAAGAGTGATCATGGAATTCTTGTGTTGTCGCATAACTCAATAACTATTCCTACCTCTGTTTTCCATTCATAAGTTATCATCTAAACAGTAGAAAAGAAAGATTAGCTTGGAATTTGTTTAATTACACTCTATGCTCAATTTCTGTTGTTTCTTTATGTTTTCCTCCACTTAGGCATAAATATGAATTCCATACGGCTCATGTTTGCCCTAATCTTATCACGCATGACAGTTATCCAGGGATTCTTTATTGCCAATAGATAGTGATCATCCTTTCCCTCTATTAAGTTGAGTGAGAGATTCTTAAGTGCCTCTCATTCCTTACATTCATTCATATTTAGTTTGAAATTTGTTTTATGTGCAGCTATCCCACTCCATGTTCCTCTTGTGACCAAGAAAACGCACTGGCAATCCTGACCCATGACTCCATGCCCAATGGTTTGAAACTTATCACTCCATGAATTGCCTCTCTGCTTGAAAGCATTTTCCTTCCATCCAAACACAAACAAAAACTCCTGAACCCAACAAGTAGCCTAAAATCCTCATCAATAAAGTTAAATCATTAAGAGAGAGCCCTCTCTGATTGCCGGTGGGCTAGAACCTGCAGTCCAAAGATTGGTTTGTGGTTACCTCAGTCGTATCCCTACAGGAGCCTAGGGACAACCTGAGTGATAACATAATGGCGACTCCACTGGGGACTTCCTCAGATAATCTCACTAAACCAGTCTGCAGCTCCACAGAGGAAGAAACCAACCTTTGAAATTCTCGGTCGACCTGTGTTTTTAGAAAAACTTCCCAAAAAATAAATTAGAAGCTGGCTCCTAAAAAGCAAACGCGTCATGCACGATCAAACCCTAATCCCAATCGCCCAACTGCTTTTCAAAATCCGAATTTAATCCTTAAGATCATTAGAAAACAAAAGAAACAAGAAGACCCAACTGCTGCGAGTCCTGAAATAGTGCAGCCAAGCAGTGTTCCAACCCCTGTCAAAGTTCTATTTCGGTCAACCCCAAGTTCCCTTGATTCATCACCCCCTTCTCCAAGCACCTCTTCTACACCTCCATCCTATACTCCTACTACCACTACTACTCTTTCTACCCCGGTTGTTCCTGTTGTCCCAGTTGCCCCAGTTTTTCCACTTATCCCCATTATCATGGCTAATAGATATGTGCCCTTACAGCTACCTGCTAACCCCGGGGCTATGCCTCAAGACTACCAGACAAAAATCACCTATTTTGATGGCA
The DNA here is from genome assembly GCA_000404065.3 of Pinus taeda. Taxonomy (NCBI): domain Eukaryota; kingdom Viridiplantae; phylum Streptophyta; class Pinopsida; order Pinales; family Pinaceae; genus Pinus; species Pinus taeda. The sequence goes on from APFE031495003.1 coordinate 123,522, forward strand.
CAAACTCCTGCACCGCCCTACAACATACAAAGAAAATGCAATATTATTTCGAGAGTTATGAAATTGATGATGACAATGTGAGAATGAAGATTTTTGTTCAAAGTTTGATCGGTGATGTCAGAGCCTGGTTTAGGGCGCTTACACCCAATTCCATATTAAACCCTGAAGCCTTATACCAGACATTTATTAACAGATGGGAGTAAAAGAAAGATCCCCTACACATACTATCTGAGTATGATACTATCAAAAGAGGACCTCAAGAAACGGTTTTGGATACTGTGCAAGGTTTAATAATGTTTACAATGCAATACCACAAAATTTAAGGCCTCCGCCTGATCTCGCTTTGTACAAATTCCCTGATGGCTTTGATGCTGAGATGGCATATCAGTTAAGGGAAAGAGCCCCTCAAAGCCTCGGAGAGATGCAAGATGTTGCTGTTAGTGTGGAGGCAAATCTAATTGCCAAAAGAAACAAAGCCAGAACTGAGAGAAGAACCACCTTCAAGGAAGAACCCTCGGCCTTCGATCAGAAGCTAGATGCTATTATCAGTGGCATCCACAGGCTAGGAGATAGAGTAGACAATGTTGAGAGGAAAACTTCATGGGAAGGTCAACAGCCCAATGCCATAAGGAACCCAAACTTCAGAAAAACTCAAAACACAAATGTTGGAAGGGCCAGTCCCGACCATGATATTAGGCCTCCTTTCCAAGAAAACTATGCGGAGGCATCTACATCCAGTGAGCCCACAGATGGGACTCATATGAACCTGATAGATTCGGAAAATGAACAGCAAATATTTCTTACTGAAGAGGACCGAGAATACCCTGATGTAAAACAATTTCACACCAAGTCGGGAGAGTCCTTCGATTTCAAACAAGGTTATGATATTGTTGTGTATGAGGTACACAAACAATATAAATTGAGAACAAGGACCATTGATGTCCCCGCATCTAGCAGAACAAAAGATAGCAAACAGCCCAACAAAATTAAAGGCAATGACACCATAACTCAACCAGCTGATAGCTTTGTCCCAAACCCACATCAGGTAACTGTCGAGGATATAACAGACACACAACCTCCTATTGATCAGCCTCTACCTCCTTCCTCCCCAAAAGAAAATATGAACGGCACTCTAAAAAATCCTCCCAAAGCAGAAATACCACAAACTGTCATTCATCATAACATTGACATTCCAAAAGAAAACATAGAGAGTATGCCTAAAAAAGAGAAATCTGTTGCTATCAGCGCCAAGAACTCATTGGAAAAACCATTCAGTTTAGAAGCAGAGATTGGAAAACTAAAGATATCCATTCCCCTCTCAGAACTTGCCAAACATGATGTATATAGGCAAAAAATTCAAAGGTCACTTCAACTGCCAGAGGTAAGGGATGATGTAAACGTTTTAGACGATACCCCTGAGCTGCTGTTTGGTCCAGAAGTTAACGTAAAATCAACATATGGACCTGTTCCACCTTTTTATGTCAGTCTGCACATACATGACAAAATATTGCATAACGCCATGTTTGACTCAGGTGCCTCACATAACCTTATGCCCAAAGCTGTAATGGAAAGGTTGAACCTTGATGTCACAAGACCATAAAAAGATCTATATTCCTTTGACTCATGTCAAGTCAAATGTTTAGGATTGATCAAAGACCTTTGTGTGTCTCTAGTCCAATTCCCCAACAAGACAATCCTAATGGACGTAGTAGTTGTTGACATTCCCACAAAGTATGGCATGCTCCTATCCAGATCGTGGGGCGAAAAATTGCAAGGATCCCTTCAACTCGACCTCTCTTATGCTACCATATCTGTCTTTGGGCAACCAAAGAGACTGTATAGAGAAACATTAATGAAGTATGTGGTAAGCAGTGAGGAAAAGCCCCAAAATTTTCCAATTTACTCAATCCATTCCTATATGGATTCTTTTATTTTATTTAATGATAACAACAGCCCCCCAACTGATGGTAAGTCGTTATCTTTGGAACAAGAAACATACATCAATGAGGAATCGGTTGCCAATACCCATGAAATTCTCTCAACAGTCAAGGCAACCAACAAACAACAAGAAGAACATCCCGAAACAAAAATTGTAAGTCTGCCCAATCCTCAAAAAACTGAAACTCCCAATACAAACCTCAAACAAGAAATCACATTATATTTAGAGTATGATGGTTCTGTCAACAAATTAGGAGCAGGGGCAGGAGTATGGATTTACAATACACATAATAATCATGCAGAAGGCCATGCCTATAGATTAAATTTCAGATGTACAAACAACATGGCAGAGTATGAAGCTCTTCTCTTAGGCCTTAAACTGCTCAAAGTCCTAGGAGCTACAAAAATGTCCATCCTAGGTGACTCTGGTTTGATTATACAACAAATGAAAGGTAAATTTGTTACTAATGACAGTAGAATGAGAGCTTACAGGGCTGCTACCACCGAAATACTCAATTCTTTCAGTGAATTCAAGCTTGCCAAAATTTCAAGAGATCATAATATTCATGCCCACAGTCTAGCAACTTTCGCTAGCACATGCAAGCTTCCCTTTGAACCAAATCACCATTTCACCGCTGAAATAAAACACAGACCTTCGGTCCCTAACAATGTTAAGGATTGGCAGGGATTTCAAAATGATGCCCAGATTAACAATTTCCTCACTCTTGAGGGCGAAGTTTCCAACACAAACATTGACATGGATGCCATGAACGATCCCCAACATCTAACAAAAGAAAATCAGCAGGCCCTAATAGTTGCAACAGCTAGACAAATCCTTAACCCAACTGTGTTTAACAACGCAAACATAGAGCAGTTGAAACAAATGTGTTTAGAGGAAACAATCAAAGCAGAGGATGAGTTTATTGATCTAAAGAGTAATTTTCTACCTGCCGGCCTTACTCCATTAGAAGACATGTTTGATGACAATGATGTGCCCAAAAAGCCAAAAATGGAGCCTCTGAATGCCGCTATAGAAGAACACAACATAGGAACAGCAGAGCAGCTTAGAATGATTAAGTTGTCCAAAAATCTTCCCCCTGATCAAAAACCGAAATACGTGGATTTGTTCAAAGAATTCCAAGATGTATTTGCCTGGAGTTATGAGGACTTGAAGTCCTATGACACCTCAATGATCCAACATACCATTCCCTTAAAATCAAATCAAAAACCGTTCAAACAGAAACTTAGAAGAATCAACCCCATGCTTCTTCCCCTTATTGAAAAAGAAATAAAGAGAATGTTTGAAGTAGGTATCATTGCACCCATCAGATTCTCTAAATAGGTATCTAATTTAGTTCCCACTAGGAAAAAAAACAGGAGAGATAAGACTGTGTGTAGACTTGAGAAATTTAAACCAGGTCTCTCTAAAAGACCACTACCCTTTGCCCAAAATGGACCATATCTTACAAAGAGTAGTGGGTTCCTCTATAATTTCTTTACTAGATGGATTTTCAGGATTTAGTCAGATACTTGTTCACCCGGACGACCAAGACAAGACAGCCTTTACCACACCGCGGGGAACATTTAAGTACGTTAAAATGCCTTTCGAGCTAAAAAAAGTTGGTGCTACCTTTCAAAGGGAAATGGATATTGCATTTTCCAAGGAGATACATGATTTCCTTGTTGTTTACCTTGATGATCTAACCCCATTCTCCAAATATGATCAAGAGCACCTTAAGCACTTAAGGCAAATTTTCATGACATGCAGGAAATATGGCATTTCCTTGAATCCCAAGAAGTCCCTGTTTTCCCTTGAGGAAGGTAAGCTTCTAGGCCATATCATATCAAAAGATGGGATTAGAATTGATCCTGAAAGAATTCAAGCTATCCTCCAAATCCCCTATCCAAGAAACATAAAAGAATTGCAAGCATTCCTTGGAAAGATTAATTTCCTAAGGAGATTTATCACAAACCTAGCTGAGCTAATAAGGCTATTGAGAAACATGTTCAAGAAGGATGCGAAGGTAAAATGGTCTCTTGAGACCAAGCAAGCCTTTGAGAGTATAAAAACTGCCTTGACTCAAACGCATGTCCTCACCAGTACTCAATTCGACAAAGATTTTATCATTTTTTCCTTCGCATCTGAATACACTATAACCGCTCTCCTTTTGCAAAAAGGTGATCAAGGTAACGAAAAGCCAATTGCTTTCTCCAGCCGAGATTTGAGAGATGCACCCTTGAAATATCAGATTATGGAAAAGCAGGCTTATGCCCTGGTCAAAGCCATCAAAGATTTCAGAATTTACATCTTATACTCCCACGTGATTTCCTATGTCCCTAACTCTGTTGTAAAGGATATATTAACTCAAGAGGGACTAGAAGGCAAAAGAGGCAAGTGGATTGCCAGCATCCTTGATTACGACATTGAAATAAAACCCACCAAGCTGATAAAAGGAAAAGGTTTAGCCAAACTAATGTCCAAAACAAACTTCCAAGCCTTAGACATTAATCAACTGGACAATGAACCGGAGCTGGCGACTCCACAGATCAGTGAAACCTTTTTGCAATCCCCATGGTATGCTGATATTTGTTTATTATTGTTAAACCTGTGTGCTCCACTAGGATTGTCCAGAACCAAGAAAATATTTTTAAGGATGAAATCCTCAAAGTTTTGTGTCATAGATGGTGCTTTGTTTTGGAAAAATCATGAAGGCATTTTGCTTAATTGTTTGACTATGAATGAAACTAACAGCATCATGAAAGAATTCCATGCAGGGGACTGTGGAGGACACTTATATTGGAAGTCCACTGTGGACAAGATTTTAAGGGCTGGTTATTATTGGCCCTCCCTATTTGCAGATGTCAAGAAGTTTGATGTTTCATGCCACAAATGCCAAATCTTTGAAGGGAAAAGAAAATTGCTGCCTTTACCCCTTAAGCCTATTTCAACCGAAAAGCCTTTTCAACAATGGGGTCTCGACTTCATTGGAGAATTTTGTCCCTCTTCCTCAGGCCAGCACAAGTGTATTCTGACAGCCACTGATTATTTCACTAAGTGGATTGAAGCCATTCCATGTAGACAAGCCAACGACTCCACCATTATCCAATTCCTTGAGAGCAATATCCTTTCCAGATTTGGTTGCCCTAAGAAAATCATCACTGACAACGCTGCCTTCAAATCCAAAAAGATGATCAACTTCTGCCATAAATACCACATTACCTTGGGCCACTCCACAACTTACTACCCTCAAGGAAATGGCTTGGCCGAATCATCCAACAAAAGCCTCATCAATATCATAAAGAAATTGTTGGAGGAAAACAAAAAGAACTGGCATAGGAAGCTCACAAATGCTCTGTGGGAAGATAGACTTTCCACCAATAAATCCATTGGGATGAGCCCTTATGAGCTATTATATGGCATGGAAGCCAAATTTCCTTCATCTTTGGGCATTCCTACTATTAGACTGTTGCAGGAAATTCAGGCTGAACCAAATGAAATGCAGAGAAGAGTTAATCAAATCATTCATCTTCAGCAAACCAGAGAGCAGGTGTATGACATAGGTCAAATGTTGCAAGAAAAACTCAAATGGATGTTTGATAAGAAAGCTAAAGCAGAGGATTTCTGGGTTGGCAGCAAAGTTCTAAGATGGGACTCACGAAGAGAGGACAAGGGCAAGCATGCAAAATTCGATTTTTTGTGGAAAGGCCCCTACATTATCAGCGTTGTGCAAGGCAATAATACATATTTTCTTAGATCTCTAGATGGCATAACAGTTGAAGAAGGCCCTGTCAATGGCCGAATGCTAAAGCACTACAATGATCCTTTTTGATTGAAAAGAACAGGCGGTGTTATTTTATGTACATAAAATGTTTGTATATATCAGCACTTTGAATTTATTTTGTAATAGTCCAGATGCTGAAGCACGCAGAAGAAAGCAGGCAATGCTTTACAATTTACCAACAAATCAGTTAAGGGAAAGTGCTGTTAGCAGTCCAAAAGTTCAAATCAATCCAACAGTCAGCACTAAGAAGTTTCAAAGCACAGTAATAACAGAACCATCAAGGCAATCTGACCTATTGTTCTTGCCTTCTCACAAGGAAAAGCCATCCCCAAGTGGAGCTAGTGTTAGCCTCCTGCTGTAGCAGGTTACTCATATTTCATGATTGACATTTTTACAGGTCAAATATGTCATACTTTGCATGCTGCAATGCTCCATATTTGCTGAGTAGTCACCAAAGAAAGAGGCCATGAAAGAATGCTACTCAAAATTCATCTACTGCATTCCAATTTTGAAGAGTCATTCCAGTTTTGTAGAGTTTTCAGCTAAAGGGAGCTCCAAACAGCCTAATCTTGGTCTCCCTAGGTTTCAATTTCCTGTTTTAGAATATAGAGAATGAAAATCTGTCCAAACAGCTTAATCTTGGCAGATGCTTAGATAGGTAGAGAATCAAAGGAGCCCAACTGCTTAATCTGGGCCCTAAGGGTAGTTTGTAGATAGGAAGGCATAAAAAGAAAAAATCGAAAAGCTGGGTCTACAAGTCTAAGTGCACCCAAACCAAAAGAAGAAAAAATGTTAGGTAAGTAGGCTGGGTAAGTAGCTTTGAAGTTGTAGAGTCTTGATTTATGATCAATCCTATGTTTTCAAAGTATAATCTCTACTCAGGTCACAGTCATCAGGCAGTTTCATGTGGAGGAGCTCAAATCAGGCATAACTAACTTCCCTTTCTTCCTCTTCCCTAAATCATTGACTAATTTCCCCAAAAGAGGTCAAGATCTGCTGTATATCTCTTAGTTTCATCATTTTCCATGTCACTAACCTTGGTGAAGATCTGCTTCAATCAAGGAGGGTCCATACTTTCTCTACAAAGCTCTATCTCCCCTTTGAAGCCTAAGATATCTGAAACTTAGCGCTTTCTTGTCATTTCCACATTAACTACTGACATTATTATTTAACTCCCTATATTTTCCCCATCCCCATACTAAAACTATGTAAATAATTCCCTTATGTAAATATCCCCTCCCCCTGGTTGAAATATAACCATAAGTATTTCTCTGGGAATTACTAAGTCACCTCGACTTTAGTAAGAACCCTCTTTTTGCATGAATTTCCATTCCCAAGTGTTTGGACCCCTTCCAAAACACAAAGAACCCCTCTCTTAATACAAACCCCCCCAACCCTCCCCCCCGCGCATTTTCTTTGGAATTTATTAATGTTTGTTTAATAAATCACCAAGCGCCTAAACCCATTAACCCGTTTCCTAAAGTCTAAAACCCACCCGCGCTGTGAAAAAATTAAAACTTTAACACACGCGCTCTTTTATTAAAACCCGTGCATCTTCACCTCCCGTCCACTGTCGGATCGCCTCCCCCAAATCCGACAGCCCTTGTTCATATCAGGCGCCCTATTGTAGTGGCACGTTACCACCCGATGTCCGATGGTTTTACCATCGTACACTGGGATAGGTGGCGGCCTCCCATTGCATCGGGCCGCCCCTGACAGAAACCACCTCCGTACCAAAGGCGGTTCGATGCACACACCAAAACCACCCTCCCCTCACGTAACAGGAGCGCCGCGTCACCCTGCCACGTCGCCTCCACATCACCTCACACTGCCTGCGCCCGGCCCACGTCACCCTGCCACGTGTCACTGCCACATCACCCCGTCGTACTGCCACGTCACCTTGCTGACGTCAGCATGCTGACATCACATCCATACCAGATGGTCCAACTGTTGACATCATCCGCCGTACCGCTGACGTCAGCAGCCAAAAAACGGAAAAAATGCGTAAGCGCGAAAGTCAAGCTTCGGAGCTCCGGAATGAGAAACGGAGGTAGTTTTCGATGCGCGATTAGCGCGAATCGCGCATCGCTATGGGAAATGAGCCATATTGGAGAATATTTAGGGAATATTTTGATTCCCCGGCCCTTTTTGCACCGATAAGGCCCGGAAATGCCCGATTTTTCCAATTTAAGCATATTTAAAGACAAAGAGAGACCAGGATCAGAGATTAAAGAGTATCAGATCAAATATACAGATAAAAAACATGTCGAAGAGTATCAGGAAGCGGCGGAGACCATCAATGTAGCGGCAAAGTGTATCAGAGAAGATTTTATCAGGGCTCGAGGCAAATCCAACATTAAAAGGAAGGCTCTGAAAGTCAAGAAGCAGTTGAATACGCATTGAAAGCTCACTAGCACAAATGACTGCACATTAAACTCACAGGAGATCAGTGGACCAGAACTCAATGCACAGTTATGACAGAACCACTGCACCAAGTCACACAGGACACCTCATCAACTTAACTTGATCCAGCTGCCTCTGGCGTAGCCCAAAGGACTTACTTGCATTTAATTCCAGCAACAATTAGGTTTTTAAAAAGCTTTTTCCTGCAGACCTGTTTAGGTCAGTTGTAATAAATAACTTTAGATCTTTTTCCTATATATACCACCCTGAAAAATGGAGTAGGGGTTGGTTGGTTGATTAGTTGCTTGATCTTTGGTATTTCGATTTTTTTCCTCAAGCAGAGACTCGCACTGTAACTGTCATACTTTCTATAATCAAAGACTGCTGAAAGCATGGATTCTGAAACTGTCTGCTGTGTTTAATTGGCCGAGGAGTGACTGTGGAATTCCTATGCTTCTACATGGTCCAATAAGTGTTTCTTAACTCTGTTATTTTTTTCATTTTTTTTTTTTATCATCAATCCGCCATCTAAATTGCAGAAAAGAAGAATAGTTTAGGATTTGCTTAGCTACACCCTAGGCTCAATTTCTGCAATTTTTCATGTTTTCATCAGGAATAGTTATGAACATGCATACTTAAATGATCTTGTTTATGTTGTTTCTTTCACTTATGAATGATAGTTTAGGAATTATTAACTGCTCCTAGACACCCATTCATTCACTTCTCCTCCCTGTCAGTTATGATGAAAGATTCTAAATTGCCTTTCATCCCTAACCATCATTCCATCCTTTCAGCAAATTGATATTTGTCTCATGTGTGTCTATCCCGCTCCATAATCCTCTTGTGACCAAGAAAATGCAATAGCAAGCCTTAATCCATGACTCCATGCCCAATGGTTTGAAACTTATCATACTTTACCTTGCCTCTCTGTTTGGAATTTTCTTCCTTGCATGCATCTTCCATCCAAACAAAAAATCAAAACCCCTAAACCCAACAACTAGCCTAAAATCATCATCAACAAAGTTAAATCATTAAGAGAGAGCCCTCTCTGATTGCAGGTGGGCTAGAACCTGCAATCCAAAGATTGGTTTGTGGTTACCTCAGCCGTATCCCTTCAGGAGCTTAGGGACAACCTGAGTGATAACAGGAACAACAATTTTGCGTGTTTTAATGTTTTTTGTTCCTCTTAAGGAATAATTGTTGTTCCTCTTAAGGAACAACAACCATTCCATTTGAGGAACAATAGTTCTCCATTTTTGGATGTTGCTATTCCTCTTAAGGAACAACTGCTTTTCCTCTTAAGGAACAACATCCGTTCCATTTAAGGAACGACAATCCCGTTTACATTTGTTTACGATGTTCTGTTTAAGGAATAGTTGTTATTCCCTTTAAAAGGAGCAACAACCGTTCCATCTGAGGAACAATAGTCTGGTATATGCATGTTTACGTTGTTCCATTTAAGGAACACTTGCTGTTCCTCCTAAGGAACAACTGTCGTTCCTTCTAAGGAACAACAATTTGTCATTTTCTTTCTTGTTGTTGTTCCTTTTAAGGAACAACAATTTCGCTTCGGTTTTTTTTTATGATGTTCTGCCAAAGGATCAACACTTTTATTTGCACCTGTTTTACTCATTGTTCCTCTTAAGGAACAACAATTTCATGTGCAATTTTTTTGCCATTCCTCTTAAGGAACAATAGTTTTGCGGGTAGTTGCCTTTTTGTTGTTCCTTTTAAAGAACAGTAGCCGTTCCATTTAAGGAACAACAACTTTTTTTGAGTGCATTTTTTTTGTGAATAATGTTTCACTCTTCATGATCCTTTGGAAGCAAGGATACAAATTTATGCAAGGATACAAAATTAGAGGTTGTTGGAATAAGAAAATAAAAGAAAAACTTATTATCTTTAATGAGATTGCTTTGTATTGATTAGAAAAAGGGAAGGAAACAACTATCTATATTACTTTGCTGTCCTTATTTTCACTAGAACTTAAAATTGATTGATTACTTTTATCATGTTGGTTCTTCCCTATTTCTCATAATTCTCTTTGATTATTAATTAGTAAATAAGAATAAGGGCATATTTTCTTCTATTGATATGTTCAGACTTCTTCCACCATCCCTACTCTTAAGGAGTGTTGAGCCATCCTCTATATATATATATAAATAGGAAGTGCTATATAAAAGAAAAGAAAAAAAGAGAAGAGAATATATATATATATATATATATATAATATATATATATATAATATATATATATATATGTTCACTAACAATTCTATGATTTGGCAAATGGAGGACAGGGGATCTCATCATGAGCCAGCCTACCATGATCATAAGGAAGCAGTGAAGTGGCATTCCCACTATGGCCACCACACCAGGGATATGATTTAATGGACACATCAGAAAAATAAGTCCTTGAACAAGAGGTCTTATCATGAGCCGGCCTGTCCACCTTTCACTCCTTCCCAGTGAATGGCATTGTGATCCATCTGGTTACCAAGCCAGCACAATGGCCTCCATTCTGACATCACAAGGCACTTTCCTAGGCATACATAAAGGATTATGGTTCAAAAGGGTGAAAAAGCAACTTTGTCAAGGTTATAAACACCTGTGGGCAACAAAGCTCTGCTGATGATATTGGAGTCATATATTTCAAACGTCAATAGTAATTATAAATCCTTTTCTTATTTCTTTATCTTTATTTCAAAAGAGATTACGTTCCCAATTCCTTTTGAACCTTTTATGCATGAAATATCATTTAAAAAGTCAATCATAATGGTTTGAGTGGAATAATGTCTACATAGCATCTTACCTACATCAGCTGTCCTTTTCCCTTTTTTCCATCACTCCATAACATCTCCATATTTATTCATAATTTCCATTCTAATGCATCGATTTCAACAACTCAATATTTTTGTGATCTTGTCATAAATATGTACACCTTGCCATTTTTTTCACCACGGTATGATGGCCATCAGTATATCGTTCTTCCATTTAATCGGTCGAAGGCGACCTATCATTTTTCACGGGGGCGTGGGTGACTTTCACAGCACTTTTGCATATGTGTCAGTCTTTTATTTGGTTGTACCAGGTTGGATAATATCCCATAATATCAATTTTTAAAGGTATCTATGTTAAAGAAAAGGTATTATCCGATATTTAAATTTGTTGTTCCATTGTTGGCTCTGCGCATTGCTATGTAAAAATAACAATGTGCAAAACTTAGACAAAATGGGAGGACGATCAGTACGCAACGAGCCATAGACACTGCCAGTTTCCGATGCCGCACGAGAAATTTTAGTAAGGGCTGGATGGGTCGCATATTTTACACAACTGCAACAACCCCATGAAACTGCGGTTATCGCATTTTTGTAGAATTTGCAGGATGATCATTCTATAGTAAGAGGAAGACAAATAACAGTGATGGATACAATAATAGCTGAGGTATCTGGACTACCAGCAGTCAGACCCATATGGACACATAAAACATTGAGGCTTCAAGATGCCATGGGAATGTTTCAGGATGAGGGACAAAACCTGATTGTCAAAAGTAAAGGAGTCTAGCCTTCATCTCTCGGAGAACCATGGACAAAGCTGGCTAGATTGGTTCAGAGCTACATTACATGCGATGGAAGAAAGGATGTGGTAGGACGACGCCACCTTAAATTACTAGCAGTTTTAAAACAAAAATATTCTGTAAACCTACCTGCATTTTTGAACTTTTTGTTGCATGACGCTACTCAAAGCATAAATAAATCCCGACATATAGATACGGTTTTAAGTCATCATTGTCTAATTCAGTTGATAGTAAGCTACATTCTTTTCTAGCAGCAAACCAGTTGGGAAGAATTAGTGTTTGTGATCGAGGTGGATGTTGGTGGCCACCCACCTATCCCATTTGGACCCCCACAACTGTCTCTTTCAGTCTTTTCAGTTTCCTAAATTGTAGCACAATTTACTATTTTTAGCAGTTTTTTCGGGTCCTAAACTTCCGGAGCCGTTTTGAGGCCCTAAACGACGTTTTTTGGGAAATCTGCGGGCAACATGGGTCTATGGACTGATGTTGCCCTTCCCAAAGTGGTAGTTCTTGGATAGATCTTTCTAACGAGCTATCATATGCGTCAAACAGAGATCGTGTGCCAAAGTTACGACCCCGGGAAATTGATGTACCAATTTACCCAAAACGGGGCCCACAATTTGGCGTTTCATCTTCTAAGGGTCGGTTTCGGAATGTGAAGGGTTTTCCTTTGTTTCCCAATAATAAATAGGCCTTCGAGCCTCATTGTAACAGAAGTTCGGAACAGTTCAGAGACATGTAGCCGCACATCTCTTCTCAGAGATAAGCTACCATCGTCCTAGCTGGTTTATTTCCAATTCTGGTTGTAAGCATATTTCGGTATTTTCCATTAATGAAATGAAGTGTTATTTCCGCTACATTTCTTTATTTATGGTTATCGCATCTCTGTATTTATGGTTATCTCTGTAATCTATTGCGTTCCTGTTTAAATCCGGATCAGTGGTATCAGAGTGGTCTGCTTTTTCTCGGTTTTTCTTTGCATGACCCCAACGAGGTCAGGATATAAGGAGTTAGGGCTTGAACTGGTCGAACCTTTGCAAGACCAGCCTCGAAAATCCCGACGGCCTCCCATGGCGGACGAGAAGAAAGACGAGGGGGCAGGAGATCCCATCAAAATCTTGCTCGAAGAAGCCCTCGAGCGACAACGGAACGCGATGATGGATAGCTTTGCGCAGATCCTTCAGCGGCTACCTAGAGGTGACGCATCAGCTCCCAGCAGAGACTCTGGAAACGCCACGCCCTTTAAGGTACAAGTTAATTTTGAAATCCCCATCTTCGAGGGTAAAATAGACGCAGATGCCGTAGATAAATGGTTAAATCTGCTAGATGGGTATTTCTCTGTTCATGAATTTTCAAGTCGGTAAAAGATTGTTTTCGCTCTTCTCAAAGCAGTCGCCCACGTCAAGGACTGGTGGGAAATCTACTGCGAGCAGAAAGATGAAAGCACAGGCTCACTCTTTTCAGCCGCACCCACTTGGAATGACTTTCGGAATGCCATCAAGGAGCAGTACTACCCTGTCAAAAGCTATGAGGACAAATACATCAGATGGACCACGCTACGGCAGGGACGGGACCAAGATGTGCCTGAGTTCACAAACATATTTCACACCCTTCGCACACAGCTGGGTATCAAAGATTCTGAGTTGCATCTGGTACTCAAATACCGCGGCTGCCTACATAGATACATCCAGGAAGAGATGGAGTTCTTGGACATCTCCTCACTCGGCACAGCATACCGATACGCTGTCAAAATCGAGCAAAAGTTCAAACAGAAGAAGAGAGACTTT
>APFE031495003.1:138994-161533 GCA_000404065.3 Pinus taeda
CACAACTGTCTCTTTCAGTCTTTTCAGTTTCCTAAATTGTAGCACAATTTAATATTTTTAGCAGTTTTTTCGGGTCCTGAACTTCCAGAGCCGTTTTGAGGCCCTAAACGACGTTTTTTGGGAAATCTGGGGGCAACATGGGTCTATGGGCCGATGTTGCCCTTCCCAAAGTGGTAGTTCTCGGATAGATCTTTCTAACGAGCTATCATAAGCGTCAAACAGAGATCATATGCCAAAGTTACGACCCCGGGAAATTGATGAACCAATTTACCCAAAACGGGGCCCACAATTTGGCGTTTCATCTTCTAAGGGTCGGTTTCGGAATGTGAAGGGTTTTCCTTTGTTTCTCAATAATAAATAGGCCTTCGAGCCTCATTGTAACAGAAGTTCGGAACAGTTCGGAGACACGTAGCCGCACATCTCTTCTCAGAGATAAGCTACCATCGTCCTAGCTGGTTTATTTCCAATTCTGGTTGTAAGCATATTTCGGTATTTTCCATTAATGAAATGAAGTGTTATTTCTGCTACATCTCTTTATTTATGGTTATCGCATCTCTGTATTTATGGTTATCTCTGTAATCTATTGTGTTCCTGTTTAAATCCGGATCAGTTTACTATAGACGGGGGATTAGCCTTACCTGCCCCCAAAAAAAAGAACCACCAGCACAACAAGCCGACCACAAAAACGTAGACACTCTTCCAGATTGAGAACAAGCATGGGAACAACTAAGAACCTCCAGGGTAGCAACAACCAACCCTTAGAATTATCTAGCCCTCAAAATGAGCAACCCTTACAGTTGGAAGGAAGAGACAACCAAGAATCAGAACTTGAGGAAGAAACAGAGCATACTAGTGAAGAAGAGAGGGATGAAGCAGAACTTCCCCTAACTCTCAACACAAGTCCACCACAAGACCCATTATATGAGGAGGAATTGGCCCAGATTTTGGCCAATATGAGTGAATATATTCAGCCCGAAAGTCTGCTCAACCTCAATGTTGAAGCAACACAATCAGAAGAGGACTCTGCCCATAATAGGAATATATCAGAAGAAACAGTTGGTGAAGTAGGAGCAGGGGCAGAAACCACTCAGGAAAAGGCAAACGAAACTAGGGTTATCTCTCAAGAAGAACCTAGTGAGGTTGATGTAAACATAGAAGATATGGGCCAAACAGAGGAAATGGAAACTAGTCAGGGAAAAGACATAGCCCTTGGAGATCAAAACCAACTAAGCAACCAAGCTCAGTAAGAGCAGAAACGGTTAGTGAAATAGCTATTCCTGCCAAGAAGAAGAAAAGCGGAATTAAGATGTTGTGAAAGGAATAGCAAAAGTTGCAGAGCTTAGTGTAAAGACTCGGACAAGTGATAAGAATATTAAAAAGGAGAAACATTACAAGTAGAACCCCGAAAAATGGTGAATGCAACCATTCAAACTAAATTCCATGATACAAGGGCTACGGAGACTCAAACCGAGCCCATACTCATTCAAAATGATAAGGAACAACATGCAACCATTACAGAAGCAACTGCCCAAATAGAGACTACAGATTTATGCAATATGGCTGTTCAAATGGAGGTAATACGCTCCAACAGTGTGGAAGCCTAGACATATATCCAAGCCAGAGATGTTTTAATAAGTAGTGATCCTCGTATAACAAGTCTTCAAGAGAAGCTGTCATAGGCTCAACTGACTACAGAGAAGCTTGAGGAAGAGACTATCCCCCAAGAAAGGTACTAGGAATTATAGAGGCAATTGTGGAATATCAACGCGTCGGAAAGTGAGTTCTTTGAGAAGTGTTGGAGGGTAGAAGAAGGAACTGAAAAGATAAAGAACAGACTTGAAACAGTCATGTGTCACATGGATACTCTCTGTTCCCTTTACACAAATGTTTTAGCATGCAGGTCCCCTGCCAAGAACTTTGCTTTATTTTTATTAGAAAGGTATTTACAATTAAAAATTGAGGCTGTTAGGGAAGGGAAACCCATAGAATTAAAAACTGTTGAGGATTTTATAAATTGTTGTAAACACCATGGAGTAAAAGTTCAATGATTACTCTGTGAGGTTTATTTGCATAACTTTATATTGGAAGAAGAAATGGAGAAGAACCCTAGCCCTTTTGTGGGTGATGTAGAGTTTCAAGCATTCATTTCATTTGTTGTTAACAAGTTGAAGTGGTTCAAAGCCCATAATAATTTCCAAAGACAAGAAAATGGGTTGGACCTTTGGGTGAGGGGTGAACCGAAAAACCCATTGCAACTGCTGACCAAACATAAGAGTCTAATGCAAAAGGAAATCCAGACCTTGGGACCCATCCACAAAGAAATTGTCCAGCAAGGGGTAGAGTATTTTCTCTCTATCAAAGACAATTCTTTGGTAGCAGCTAAATTCATATGGGAAACTTCCAATCGTAATGTACAGGGCAGAGAACCATTTAACTATAAAAAATTTAAATTAGCTACAGATTGCTTGGTTACTTATAGCAAACTCATCTTGAGGGAAGGGCCATATTCGCTAGGCTGTCCATTTCGTTGTCCTATCGTCTGGTATCCTGTAGAAGGGTATAAAACCATATACGAATTACTTGAAGGAGAGACAGGGCCCATGTTTCAAAGTTTGGCTAAAAATCATGGTTTTAGACCACCTCATGACATCCCTTCTCTAGCCTATTCTTTGACTACTTTGCACAAACTACATGGTTTTCATGAGGGCATGAAAAAGGGTAAGCATGAGAGTGTGTTGAACTATGGAAAAGGTATGAATTTTCCATTTATTTCATCATCCTTTCCTTTAATTATAGTCCCTTTATATTCTAAATATGTTGATATATCAAGGGATTATAGTAAAAACTAGGGAACTATTTATTATTACAATTTAGCTAATTATTATCTTTTCTCATGTAGGAAAAAGATGAAATGGGAAAACTACCATTTCCTACCCGAGAGAAGGAAAAAGACAAAGAGGAGTAACTGTTGTTCCTTCACCCAAGAAGCAGCGTACATGTAGCAAGCCAAGGATGGAGCGTGCAGTCATGGATAAGGACGGAAAAGATCACAACATCAACGCAAAAGACAAAGAGCTAACTAAAGATGGAAGATTGAGTGGATCTCTTGATCCCGAGGGATCGCTATTACTGTTCTATCCGCTGTTCCTATTTTATTTTCCTGGCCATTATAAAAGGGACAACTACTGTGAAGAATAGGGGGCGATTATTCAGAAATTACTTTTTTATTTTTACTTTGATCATCGACTCTCATTTTTGAAACAGAGCACGAACTCGCTGTAACTATTTTGCATATGATTAATATATAATACAGTTGTTGTTCCTTATTTTAAACTAAAATAATTTGGTGGTGTTCACTAGTGGCTAAGGGCCCGCCCTGGTGGATTCACTTGCTGTCCTTGTATCATTCCTTTACGATTTCTGCCATGTGATGGTTTGGTTTCATTTCTATCTATTGTGGTCGCATCGCTTTACTGTTTTGTATTTCCAGACTTAATGAATTGATCTATTTTATATGTTGTAATTGAATTGTGTTGTTGTTCATTTCCCTCATAACAAGATCACTGATTTTTGTAGGTATATTGTTGTGTTGTTCATTTTACTTACAGAGCTTCGATGTTCATTTCAGTAACTTAGGTTTGTTGTTCATTGCAGTCACATAAGTTTTGCTGTTCATTTCTATTATAAAGAATTGTTGCTCATTTAAGTTCTGCAATCATTTAGTTTTTCCTTTTAGAATTCTTACAGATAGCATAATTATCTCATTTCAATAAGCCACAGTAGCATTATTGATTTAATACATTGTCATTTCCAATTGGTTCTTTAGTGTGGTGTGTATGAGATCAACAACTGTAAAGAAAATTGGCTATTACTATCAAAGCTCTCAGATTGAGGATCTTATTTATGCTTGATTTAGTTTGCATCAGTTAAACAAGGAATGAGTTACTCCTATTGTATCCTTGACTGATAATTGTTGTTACTTTATCGAGCAAATGATTTAGCTTCAGAGCATTGATTTTCCTTTAATTGCAAGTGAGTTTTATTTAAAGCATCCATTTACTTTTATATTTGATAGCACTGTACTGCAATTAGAAACATTACTCTTGGGTAAATAGTCGCCACAAACTGTGTACACTCTTGACATAGAAAATCTTGCCCAGATTGATAAACTAATGTGAAGATAATTGAGTTAAAAAGACACATTTTATACCTCAACACCTTTATTCTAGTAGCAAGGTTAGACACTGTGAGAACCATTTTATCCACAAAAGCTCAACACAAATGGAAATTATATTAGCTTGATGTAAAATATGCCTTTATAAATGGTATATTACACGAAGAATTTTATGTAGAGCAGCCTCCTATTTTTGAGTTTTCAATAGAAGAGCATAAGCTATACAAATGGAAGAAAGCCTTGTATGTCTTGAAACAAGCTCCAAGAGCTTGGTATGTTCACATTGACACCTATCTCATTAAAAGTGGTTTTTGCAGAAAGAACCATGAGCCAACTTTGTACACCAAAACTCATGAAGGTAAAATTATTATTGTATGTCTTTACATATATGATCTTCTTTATATAGGTAATATGATGTTAGAAGACTTCAAAGAAACAATGCAAACAAAGTTTGATATGAATGATCTAGGGGTTATGAAATACTGCTTAGGCATTGAAATTCAACAATCTGCTAATGGAATTTTTGTTGGTCAGCAAAAATATGCCACTGACATCATCCAAAAGTTAAGAATGGCCAATTGAAAACCCGTTGATACACTAATTTCTCAATGCACCATGCTGAGGAAAGAAGATACAACACCACAAGTTGATCCCATATTGTATAAAAGTCTAGTTGGTAGTTTGTTGTATCTCACTGCAACTAGACCTGATATTATGTTTGCAACAAGTTTTATCTCTAGGTTTATGCAATCACCTAAGATTTCTCATTGGAATGTTGCAAAAATGATCTTAAGGTATATTGCAAGGACCATAAATTATGTTTTGTTCTATAAACATTCTAAAAATGGTTCACTTTGAGGTTATATATACAATGATTAGGAAAGGATTTTAGATGATCACAAAGAACCTTACGATATGTTTTTCATCTTGGAACCAATTTTATTACATGGGAATCCAAGAAACAATCAATTGTTTCAATATCTTTTATTGAGGCATAATATGTAGAAAAACATTTAGCAGCTTGTCAAGTAGTGTGGTTGAGAAGAATATTGAAAGATCTATCAAATGTTAAAAATGATCCAACTCCTATTTACTGTGACAATAATTCAGTAATTTCTTTATAAAAAAATCATGTTTTCCACAAAAAGAACAAGCACATTGACACACATTTTCATTTCATCCGTGAGCTTGTCAATGATGGGGACATAGTGCATGCTTTTTGTGGTTCTGAAGATCAGCTTGTAGATATTTTCAAAAATACATTGGGAAATAATGTATTTGAATTTCAAAGAGAGAAAATAGGCATTGTAAGTGCACCCACTTGTAACAATTGAGATTAGGAGGCGATGTTGAGATATTAATATCATTGTCTGCTATGTGTCATCACATTTGATTTTGTTGTCTGCTAGGTGTCATAGATAGTTCAATTTTGCTTCATTTCTACTCCATAGGTGTTGAGTTCTACTCGAGTATTTTATTATTGATGTTTACAATGTAATATATTTAGCTATTTTGAATATTGAGAAGATAAATCTCTACTCCACTTTTCGTTTCCATTCTTTATCAGAGTAGGGTCTCCTCGAAATGTGTGAGGGGCCAAGGGTTGAGCACGGTCTCCTTGATCAGTGTATGGGACCAAGAGTTGAGCAGGGTTCCTCGACAATCTTGGTTAAGGTTATGCCCGAAATATAATAGAATTCTATTAGGTCGGCTTTTTCCTAGAGTTGGGGTTTTCTTAGGGTAATTATTAGTGTTATTTATGTGTGATTGATTCTATATCCATTTGATTTCTATCCTTTTAAACATAACAAGTAAATGTTGGCCTTGAAAAGATATTAAGCGAGTGCTTACGACGGTCTATGGCTACATAAAATTATTTATCCCATCTACTGAAGTTGTTCAGTTGGTTGTCATATTGTCTAGTCATTGTTCATCACCCCTAAACAATAATGGTGCTCCAAGCCATAAGGTTGAACTTGAAGAAATAAAGCATTCATTCGTCAGGTTTGTTTTGTTTCAGTGATTGGTGCTCGAAGAAAATTCCTCTTATAGGCTTTCATTTGGTAGGTTTTGAACACATTTTTTCAGTATCCTCTTTGAAAGAATTTGTGCACTCTTTGAATTGTTAATTTGTGAAAAGATGTTCTCCATCATTCTTTCGATATAAGAGTATCCTCCAAAAATTCATCATATGACATTAAATTCAATCAATAGAGAGGAACTCCAAGTGGCTAAAAGCGTAAAATACAAGCCGAAATGTTTGAATTAAATCATCATTGGCCTTCCCATTTAGAGTATCAAACAACTAGAACAACTAGAACAACAGATCATCATGAGGTAATGAGGTAAGACAACTAGAACAACAAATAATCACGATGTAGAAGTAAAAATGTTCGCTAAGGTTTTAAGTATTTTGTGGTTTACAGAAGGTGCAGGACAAAAATCAAGTCATCTATAGAGGTGAAATTTCACGTCTCGCTATGGAGGTTTAGGTAGATTGTTCCATGTAGACCTGGCAAAGGTCCATAATTGATAGACTCTAGGAGAGAGATATATATCCATTACCTAACATAAAAGTTCATGTCGCACCATGGAGGTATTTTTTGAGAGCTTTGGCACTATGAGTTGTTGGGCACAATGTGAGACAAATGGCATGGGATAAAGATTCTTCCTGAAAATAGTTTATAACATAAATTTTCCTCTCTAGGTTTATAAATTTTCCTCTCTGGGTTCTTTTAGTTAAAAAGGAGAATAATTACAAAACATGGAGTTTAGGAAACCCCTCCATTCCATGCTATGACAAGTGGATGTCAGCTAGGCATGACTCAACAAAAAGGAAATATGGCCCCATAAGAGACTAGCATATGGAAGAAAAATGGATTTGACATACCCCAATGATGAGGAAACAATTGGAAGAGAGGCGGTCATGACATGGAAATCATGATGATGTGGTGCCTTGGGAGCATGATACATGGTAGGAAAAAATGGGCTTATTGGGTGGACAAGTGGGTTGAATCTAAGTGACATGTTGCACCACATAGAGATTTCCATGTGGAAAATGATGATGTCAATAGAAGAAATGGGAAAGCATAAGGATTTGTGCCAAGGGGTTGGCTTGTGAGAATTTGTGACTTTAATGTAAAAGTGTGGTTCAAGCCCTGAGGCATCTAAATCCTGAGAACTTAAGGTTAAGGGCATGTACGTATTAAACCAATGTGAAGCTTAATGCTCTCCATGCTTAATCCAGCATGGCTTAGGGTCACATGTGCTAAGACAATATTGAGAAAGGTGCGACACAAAATGAAATCTGACATTATTGGAACCAAATTTTGGTAAGATGACAATTATAATATTTTGGTGGATGCATGAATTGAGTATGTTGATATTGTTAATGAAGATAATTTTACTAGGGGTAAGAACAATGGTATGGTGCTTATAGTAATTCAACTGAAATGATATAGAATAAAGTGCATTTGTAAAGATAATTTAATGAACTTATTATTGTCCCGTTGGAAATCAGAGGATGAGACAGAGCACCAAAAAGAGTTATGAGAAATCAAAGGAGGAATTGTAGCTTAGTGCATCCTAAATGAGAAGTACCTCCTAGAGTTATGGAAGTGAAAAATGAAGACTTTCCTTGAGCTGTGAAAAGTATTAATGAAGTGAATCTTTGATCCCTATTAGAGTAAATGAAGCTATTTTTTGAGCCACGTGCAAATTGCCAGAAGACTAAAATTCAATTGTGCTAAGTTTTGAAGTTATCTCAGTAAGATAAAAATGATGAGACTTCTATAGTGAGAATAGGATGAGACATTGTCAAAGATGAGTGTAACTAGAAAATTATCAAGAAAGGTAAGAGCCAAGAAGGCCAAGTGTCTAAGATGGCCAAGAGATGTGACGGTAAAATTTAGAAAGTGCCAAGACTATGAAAGACTTGGTTGATGTAACATATAGGAAAATTTGTGATTAGATCTGAGTGTGTGAAGAGATGCATAGTCGAGACTAAGACTAAGGATGCTAAGTACATTGTGAGATATTAGGCTAAGTAAGAGTTGTAGATGAGAGAGAGAAACACAATTTTAATATGAATAGAGAACCTGTGGATCTGAGTGCATGAAAAAGGAACATGCATGGATCAGTAGATTCATGCTTGCACATTAGGGATTTGTTGCTTCCTTAAAGTTGGTGCCTGAGAAACAATTGGGGGTTGGTTCTTCCTACAAGTAATGGCTTGAAAATCAGGGAGTTGGTTCTTCGTGCAAGTTAATGTCAACAAAACAAATTAGGGAGTTAGTTCTTTCTGCTAGTTGGTGCCAGCTAAACAACTTGGGGGTTACTGCCTCCTGTGAGTGGGTGCTCATAAAAATTGATGTAATTAGAAGTTGTGGCTTTAGATCTACATCAAAATAAAACAAGTTTGGTGGTTTTATTCCTTTATGGGTTTCAACGTAAAAATATATATATACAATTCCCTTGGCGATAAAAAAACTTTAATGAGAAAACCCTAGCTGCCGCAACTCTGCCTCCGCTGCAGATGTACAGACCTGCATCTTTGCAACCTAGCATACGTAACCCTGCACGGCTCTGCTGGAATAACAATCATTACTCGGCTGGTCGTTAATCATCTATGGAATACCCAGTGGGAGGGACAAGATCCGTTCCTCCCCAACCTACCTCGTCAAGGCTATCGGATGAGGAAGCAGCTGTCGCTCCCCTGCTATTCGGCGAAATAGCTGCATGACTTATTAGCTCTGAAAACACCAGAAGCAAGGAACCAATCCAGAACAGTGAGGACCTTTCGACCGCTGACGATCAAAAGGACTCGGATCAGAGCGCGTCACAACCAAAGGCGACGTCAACCACATGCATTCCAAAGGCTAAAGAACGTATTAAAGTCGAGCTAGCAAACCATCGTATCAATGGCGAGATACAATATCTGAAAGATCACGCACTGATAGGAAAGTTTATGGGTTTCTGGCCAACTGAGAAGGCCCTACACAGCTGGATAGAATCCAAATGGAAGCCCAAAGGACAAATCTCTCTGTTAATAGGTCCCAAGGGCTTCTTCACAGTCATATTTCACTGCTTGGAAGACAAAACCAGAGTATTTGAAGGTGGTCCATATTTCTTTAACTCCTCAAGTCTCTTCCTTCATGATTGGAAGCCGCGATTCAACCCAGATACAGAGGACCTCAGTCACGCACCGGTCTGGATCTGCTTGTATTCCCTGCCCACAGAGTACTGGAAAGAAGAAACATTAAAGGATATTGGTAATAGCATTGGCACCTTCATCAAAGTCGTTGAGGACACTAAGTACCGAAGATTTACCTCTTATGCCAGGATATGCGTCCAGATGCAGCTTAAAAAACCCCTCGCAGACACGGTAAGTCTCTTCCATGATGATTTTGAATGGCTACAACCTTTGGACTATGAACACATTCCTTTTCGTTGTCGTAAATGTTATGTGCACGGTCATCTCTTTAGGGAATGCCCCTTGAATTCCCAGGCTCAAGCCACTGCCAATGAAACTCCTAAGGATTCAGATGGATTCACCAAAGTCACTGCTCGCAAAAGGCATGCAAAAAAAAATCCAGCCGCCCCTTCCAGCCCTAAAAATCCTGAATCTATGAACTGGTTCCAGATCCTTACCCCTCATGATACCCCTGCAAAGCCCTCAAAAGACTCTGAGACTTCTTAAGGCCAGCCATCCTCCTCCGTTCAACCCCCTCCAGAGGCGGATCCATCCCCTCCATCGTCCTCAAAGCCCCCTCCCTCCGTGGAGGAGAACCTCAAGGAAGCAGCAGTTGATCCTCAGGCCTCCAATATGGACTTGGATGCAGCCCTTGCTTTAAGTTTGCAAGAAGGTTATTCAGACGATCCTCAGGATACCCCTATCAACATGGAAGAAGATCCAGAGACGGTGAGTCTAGATGGGCTAGATATCCTTACTCTGGAAGCAGCATGCAAACAGAAAGAATACAACGCCATCCCCCCGAGGAAATAGATCGATTGGAAGGAGTTCTCATCAAGGGACAGCGAAGAAAATAATTGGGTATACAACCAGGTAGTCTCTGGGATGGAAATAAAATCCTCAAAGAAACAAAAAAAATAGGACGCAAGACTGAACTACAGAGAACCATCATCCTGGGCGAGATCTTGATGGAATCGGGCAGATTTCCAAAGTTGACAAAGTTCTACAAACCCAAACATCAAAGTTCCTCATGAAGCTCATCTCTTGGAATATGAGAGGGCTCAATAGCCCCTCCAAACACCGAATGTTAAAAATCATGATACAATCAGAGAAACCATTTGTTGTTTTTCTTCAAGAAACTAAAAGTACCACTGTCATTCTTGAAAAAATCCCACGCAAAGCCTGGCCAGGTAGCAAATCTACCTCCGTTGATGGACTAGGAGCCTCAGGAGGACTAGCTATAGTCTAGAATCCGCAGTCAATCTACCTTCAGGACTTTCATGCTTCGCACAACTTCATTCAAGCTTCATTTCACATCCTGGGAACAGAGATACATGGTCTACTTACCAATACGTATTTCCCGCAGGATATGCACCACAAATTAGAAGTGCTGGAAGCCCTTACATCTCTCAATGTCAACAGACATCATCCTCTCTGGATAAGTGGGGGAGACTTCAATATCATCACCATTCTAGAGGAAAAAAAAGGAGGTCGGATGAAACTAGAAGAGGATAGCACAGGCCTCAAAGAATTTATCCAAAACCACCAGCTCATAGATATGCAAACTTCAAATGGTTTGTTCACTTGGACAAACAAAAGAAGAGGACCGCACCACATCGCATCTAGATTAGATCGCTTCCTCATTTCAGACAACGCCATCCATTTGGGCGGTGCGCTTCATGCATCTATCCTGCCCCAGGGCGGCTCAGATCATTGGCCCATTATGCTCCAATGGACAAGTCCAGGTAAAAAATCCAATCGCCCCTTTCGTTTTGAATCCTTCTGGTTTACTAATCCAAACTTCAAAGGAATGGTGCAAAATGTTTGGAAATCCTTCACTCCCCCAACAGGAGCAAAAATGTATCAATTTCAACAAAAGCTTAGACACCTCAAGCAAGCAATCAAAGCTTGGAACAAATCCACATTCGGCAACATTCTGGATGAAAAGAAAAATTTAGAGCAGAGCATGTGTGAGCTACAACAAACCATCATCACTGAAGGCAGAACTGAAGAATTAGCTAACAAAGAGCACTCCCTATGGATGGAACTAGAAACCAGAAGGCTACAGGAGGAAATCTTATGGAAGCAAAAGTCACGCATCAGATGGCTAAATGAAGGCGAAAAGAACACCAAATTCTTTCATCGCTCCACCATTCAACGCCGCATGCAAAACAACATCGCATTCATCAACAACAATCAAGGGGATCGAATAGAAAAGCACGAAGACATGGAAAAGGCGTTTAGAGACCACTTCCAGGAAGCTCTCACAGAGCAACCAGGTAGCTGGGAAGCTGCTATCAGAGTAGTCACTCAGCATATTCCAAAGCTGATAACTGAAGACCAAAATCAAAATCTACTGAAACAAGTTACTATGCAGGAAGTCGAAGAAGCTATGGCGCAACTCAAAGATGGTAAGGCACCTGTGTCGGATGGGTTTACTGCTAACTTCTTTCATGGGTTTTGGGATCTAATCAAAGGGGAAGTCTGGGACTTAGTGGAAGAATCCCACTCCATGCATTGGGTCCTTCCCTCCCTGAACTCCACATTCATAGCTCTTGTTCCTAAAAGCGAAGAAGCCAATACGCCGGATAAATTCCGGCCTATTGCCCTTTGCAATGTCATCTACAAGCTCATTTCCAAGGTTGTAGCCAATCGAATCAAACCCCTCCTTCCTCTTCCCATTCTACCGGAACAAACAGGGTATGTCGAGGGTCGACAGATCATGGATGGCATAATTTTATCCAATGAAGTAATTCATTTTCTAAAAATTCTCAAAAAGCCGGGCATGATAATGAAGCTTGATCTATCTAAGGCCTTTGATAAACTCAGTTGGGAGTACATTCATCAAATGCTGTTGGCCTTCAGATTCAGTGCCACTTGGACCCGATGGATTATGAACCTCATATCCTCTCCATGCTTTTCAGTTCTCCTCAATGGCTCCCCTTCCCTCCCCTTTCGTTCTTCGAGAGGCATCCGGCAAGGGGACCCTCTCTCTCCATTCATTTTCATCCTCATGGCAGAAGGGCTCAGCCGCCTCCTCCACCACGCTATATCTTCCAAAGCAGTAAAGGGATTAGCTCTTCATGGTCTCAATCCTCTGTCGCATCAGCAATTTGTAGATGATACGATGCTTTTTGGTCACTCTTCTTCCCAAGAAGCAAAAGCCTTCAAATCCCTCCTCTCTTTGTTTTCCGAAGCCTCTGGCAGCTCCATCAATGCTTCCAAGTCTCAACTGTTTTTCTTCAATACCCCTGCCACTAGTCAGCGCAACATTGCTTGGATTCTAGGCTTCACTATTGTTGTTCTGCCATCCAAGTGCTTGGGAGCTCCCCTCATGGCTTCGGCTCTCAAGCATGCTTCCTGGCGTACACTGTTAGATAAACTGGAAGCGAGACTCTCTTCCTGGACTTACCGATCGCTGAACACAGCAAGTAGACTTATCTTGATAAAGTCTGTCCTCCAAGCAATTCCTCTGTATCTCTTTTCTATCCTAGCAGCTCCAAAATGGGTGCTCAAAGCCATCCGTAACCTTCAAAGGGGCTTTCTTTGGGGATCGAATGGACTAAACAGAAAATGGGCCCTTGTCAAATGGGCGGATGTTTGCCAATCAAAAGTAAATGGTGGATTAGGATTAAGGGATCCCCTTCAAAGCAATAGCACAATGGGAGAAAAAGTTTGGTGGAGCTGGCTAGTAAAGCCGCGCATTCCCTGGGCTAAGTTGTGGCAGGCTAAATATGCACCAGGTAGTCAATGGAACGAGCTCATCAGAATTAGTCCAAGCATAATAGGCTCCATGATATGGAACTCTGCAAAAATTCACAGCGCCTTCATTCAGGCTTACAGTTTTTGGGAGATCCACTCAGGGACAACAGCCCGTTTTTGGGAAGACTCATGGCAGCAAATGCCCAAACTTTCAATGCTCTTCCACAAACCTCATTGGCAGCAACACATGCAGTAGTCAAACACAACCAAAGTCTCCCAATTTTGGCAGCAACAAGATCATCAATATTTTCGCACTTGGAAACTAGCTCGATCCTGGCAGACAGAATGGCAAGATGAAACATATGATGACATAGATAAGGAGCTTCTTCAAAGAAAAATTATTCCCTCCTCCTTACAGGACAAATTGAGATGGGGACATACCACAAGAGGTATCTTCACCACCAAGGAGGCCTTCAACCTGCGCTATGATCAAAATACCCATGACAAGGATCAATTATGGATGCATGTATGGCAGCCAAGGCTATGGCCCAAAATATCCACTTTCCTTTGGCTACTAAGCAAAAGACGTATTCTTACTTGGGATAATCTCCAAAGAAGAGGCTTCATAGGTCCCTCTCGCTGCCCCAATTGCAACGCTCAGGAAGAAACAATTGCTCATCTCATGGAGACTTTCCCTCTAGCAGCTCAGATATGGAACATAGTAGCTCATTGCAATAATGGAAGAAGAGAAAGGCAAGGGGACATCGCAAATATTCTGTGAAATTGGCCCCTGAAACCATATCAAAGCCCCATCCTGAACTCATTATGGAATCTCATTCCAGGCTTCTTATATTGGGCATTATGGAAGGAAAGAAACAATCGAATCTTCAACAAAAAAAGCAGATCAACAGATATCCTCTAGCTTCTCCTAAAGTTCAATCTCCAAGAAACGCTAGCACTTAGAGCCTGGTCAGAAAATGACTGGCCTACATCTCCTCAGGAGATACACATCTGGAAGACTTGGAATCTCAACATCATCTATTCTCAATTGGATTCTCACCAAAACCCCTCCAAATGTATCTCCCCCTCCCACTGGTCCCCCCCTGCAAGAGATTCCTACAAACTCAACTTTGATGGGGCAGCTAAGGGGAATCCAGGTCCATCAGGGTTTGGTGGTGTCATCAGAAATTCAGAGGGATTGGTAGCATTCATCTATTATGGCTCAAGTGGTACAAATACCAACAATATGGCGGAGTTAGAAGGAATGTGGAAAGGAATTTGTATGGCGGATCACCATAACTTCTATCCATTGGAAGTAGAAGGAGATTCCCAAATTCTAATCAATGCAGCAATCAGAATCCAAGCAGGGTCCTCAGTAGCTAAAATCGCTTCTAGCTGGAGACTTCTCAGCAGACTAGAAGCATTGGAAGACAGACTAAGGCATCCTAACAGCATCATCTTCAAGCATGTTAGACGCACAGCCAACAAGGTTGCTGATAGACTTGCAAACCAAGGGGTGAATCAGCAGGGCCCTCAATTCGCAGGTTCTCTCCATGATGCAAAGGACAAAAAACTTCAACAGGACTGCCATACATTGGCTCTCCAGGATCTTCAACCCCCGGATGCGGGTGCAAGTTGGGATTAAAGGTTTGGGGGCGGGCTTCCCACTAGGCAAGTGGCAGCCCAAACCCGCCACGACACACGTGCATTTAATCAGCCGGGTTCATAAACATTCGCGATCCTTCCTCCAAGGCACTCGAGCCATTATGTCACCTCCTCCTCACATCAAGTCGGCTCTTCCGCTTACCGGGAAATTCATTACAGACTCTGCTTCGCACATGGCTCGCCGCCGGTTTCAACCTTATAATCCAGGCATTCGCAGCAAGGTAACGCATTGCATTTGGCTCATTTGGGTTTACTGTGTATCTGTGTTGTGGTAGGTTTCTACTCTTGGAAGTGGCGATGTAATTTCCCTGCCCCCTGTTCTTCCCTGTCCGCTCACTGAGCCCATTCATCAGTGCCGGTGGTCTGCGTTCAAGCCTAAGCTCGTTTTATCTCCTGGTTCTCCCAGCATTTCCTGGTCTGCGTGCTGGGTTTTGCTTCCAAATTATCTTAGTCCCCACAAGCTTCCTCGGGTGCTTCTGGCTGCCATTCCCTATGTTCCGTGGCCCTCTGCAGCATCCTGGTCTTCCAGTTCTTCTAACCCCCTTTTTACTCATTCCCCCGCCCTTCCGCGTCGCTCCCGCCACCTCCGCATCCATCCCTTTCTGCAATGCCGAAGGAGATGTTACGACCCAGCAGCCGACGAGGTGGGTCTCGGGGACGGACGAGAGGCCGAGCCTCTATCCCTCGTTCCACATATTCACTGCCAGACGTTTCCAATAGCACTCGTCGCAGAAGAGGCAGAAGACCAGGGATAGCCCATACCCAGTCTTGCCATCATAGCTTCCACCCCTCTTCCCGCTTTAGCTTTCCTTGTCTCTTGGACTCAGACACATACTATGTGTCCATCAAGATTGAAAAATGTGAGCATGAGGCTCACGGACCAGGTGCAGAAGATCTCAGGCGACCAGCTCCACTTCTGGAATAGCCTCCCTCGTCACCTGTACTTCCGCTTCCCGCTGCTAAACAAGAGAAGCACCATGCAGCAAAAGCCTCAGCGGATGCAGTGGCTGGCCCAAGTGAACCAACAGAAGATGACGCGCCTCACACCGACTCAAGCGAGCCAGATCCATACACCTGCCGGGTGGTGGAAGAAATTCCATCAACCTCTGTGGACGACTGAACACCATCACTGGGTTACTGGGCTACGAGTTTGGCATTGTCTTTTGTGGTTCAATTGGGTAATCAAATGCCCCTGCTTCTTCTTCCATACTCTTTTGCTATGTAAGGTTGATGCGCTAGCTATAGCTGCACAACCTCTGGTCTTACACTATGCTTTTACCTACAATGTCAATGGCGGCTCCTAAGGTTCAAGTCTTCTCTTTTGTGTCAGTCCGGGGTTATGAGTCAAGGCTAAATATCTGTATGTCGTAATATAGCTGGATTTCAGTACTTTTTCTCCTCTCTGTTAGATTTTGTAAATGCAGGCAAGTCATGGTAAACACTGATGTAAAATCCATCTCTGCAGGATGGTGCAGTCCGAGGTTCACCTCGTTGTAATTTTTTTGATTTTTGTACCATAATAGAATTAGTCTACTTTACAATATATATATATATATATATATGTCACATATTTGTGTTGTTTATGGTATCGTTGTGTGATTCATGTGATGATTATGTTTTTGCTTAAATGATTGAGTGCTGATTAAATAGAAAATATAAAATTGTCAATAATTGTTTAAACTGGTCTTATTACTTATTCATTCCCCCCTTAGTATTAACCTAGTTTCCAACAATAGAATGGAACCCATTTTCCTCTTAGTGGTTTTATTATAACATATAATGATAACCAACTAGGGGTTTAAGTTGACTTTTTAAACCTTGAATCTGAGCTAGAAATCAACTCTTCTAGAATATTATTCATAATTCCCACATGGCTAACACCATTTCCATGAGAATTGGGCATTGATGTGGCATCCTCTTGAATTACATGGTTAATTACAATAAGTCAATTTCTGAGAGACATAACTTTCTCATACATTGAGCTTTGATTGAGGTGATTCTTGAGCCATTGGAAAGGTATTATGCATATATTATGAAATCTAGTTCCATATTAAGTCCAAGACCACAAAAAGTGGTCATTTTATGCCTCAAAGTCGCTCTTGCATTTTTCAGCTAATTTTTTCCAAATTTGGGCCTCTAGTAAAAATGACCTTGCAAGTTGATTCTTACAATTTTTTCACTCTAAAATAATTAAGCTAGAGGAAAAATAATATAATAATCCAATCTAAATGAATAACTAAAAAAATTATAATTGAAGAACAAACTAACTAGTGGGTATAATCATGTTTCTAACAGGTATTACATCTAGCCCTTATCATTTAAAATCCTTGGTAAGGTTCTACCTATTGAATTTTATCATTCATCATCTCCACACACCCCAAAACCATTATAAAAGGTGTGAATGGGTGTGTTGTTTCTTTTATAACTCAAGGTTGAATGAAGTTTGTGTTTTATTTTTAGTGTAGGGAGTAAACATTCTTGGCAACTGTTTGGTTATAATGATATCATCATAACAATTGCACAATTACGTGTAAACTTCTTATATGAGCTTGAAATTATGATTGCAATCTTTCCATTAGTAATATGAGTTTTTATCTCATCTAAGTGTGCAAATCATTTTGGTGATAAATAGATAATCCTTTATAGTGTGGGTCAAGTACCTAAAGATCATGGGTATGCAAACTTGTTAGATTTTCTCTACGATTTGTCAGAAAGGGGTGTGTGCATCCTTTTACCTATTGGTTAAACTAAGTCATCCTTTTACCTATTGGTTAAACTAATTCTTATATATTTTTACAACCTTAACGTAAGGTCCTATTTATTTTGACAACTTTGACCTAGTTTGGTCATTTTAGGTATTCCCTTTGGACACCTAGGACATATAAACCTAGAAGTGAGAGGAAAGGACACCAAAGTGACAATGGGTGGCTCAGATGGACATTCCCTTCACAAAAGGTTTAATGTCATCGTCCATGGTGGTTTGTGGTTTCCATGTAGACTCTAAATTATTTTATTCTACACAATATATTGTGGCTAAGAGATTGATGTTTTCTTCGTGTTTTGTGATTTATGAATATTATATCTTACTTAAACATTGATTTATGTTCTTTGAAATTATTTTTAATTTTTATGTAAATCCTATTCAATATGTTAACATGATCAAAATTTTCAAGAACTTAATAAATAATTTTATAATAATGAGTACTATAATTAAATAATACGTTAATGTGGATATATTTCCTTCTCTTTATTTTTTAATAAAAAAATTTAGTTACGTTGATAATTTTTTGTTTTCTACCTTTTTCAATCTATTTCAATATATTTTTCATTACCTTTTTACAAAATTTACAAATATACTTTTTGTCATTTTACTCATTAATAATTTCTATATCTTCTACCATCCATTACTAATAAAATATGCTAATTTAAAAAACAAAATATTCATGACAATAACAATTCAATAATATTAACTAATATAAAGAAAATATTATATAAATACCACTCTTTTAATATATGATTGAAACAAATACTTTGGTAAGATAGATAAAGATATACCAGAGAGAAGATAGGAAAAACAAAATAATGGTCATATATAACATTACCTTTATACCTTCAAAGGCTTTAACAATGATAAATACCCAACATAAAGAAAATTCTTGGTACAGACCACATTCTATTAATACATTATTTAGTACAAATGCAGACTACACTATGATAACACATGTTTCGAAAAGACATAGATAACGACATAGTTTCCAAATGTAACAGTTCCTTCAAAGACATTGATAATCATACAAGCCCAAGATTGCAAAAACGCTTGGTACAGGCCACACTTCAAGATACTTTGGGAACATCGCTCCAAATGTTACTAGTTTTGTCCCATGGTGACATTTCTTAAGGATTAAGCTTAATTATAATATTCCTTAATGGTTATGAGACATCCTGAAATTCTTTTTGCCTAAATTTATGTAATATTGTGACATTCTTCTTACCTAAATTTATGACAAATTGTTAGGTTTCTTTACTATTGTTGATGAAAATTTACTATGTTTTTAACTATGATCATTACTATGATTAAAGATGCATTATTAAGATTGCCTATGGTTTGACATGGTTGAGTATATTTGACTACATTTTAATATAGACGGTTAAGGTAAACCACTTTTAACTATAATTTTCATTAGTTAACTAAGGTTTATAGTGATTTATTATAGTTGATGATGGTTATTAGGGTTGACTATTGTTCATATGAGTGCAAATCATTCATTAATAGTTATGTCATAATATGAATTTCATAAAAGTGACATCGCATTGTTATGTTCGTTAATGGTTTTGTCTAATTGTAGTATCTCTTAGGGATCATGTTAGATTACAATGTTCCTCAATGGTTATGTCAAATCATGACATTCTTTTTGGCTAAATTTATGTGAAATTGTTAGGTTGCTTTACCATAATTTATCATTTTTAGATGTCTATGATTAATGATATGTGATTAATATTGGCTATGGTTTAGCATGATTGACTAACTCTTACTATGTTTTGGTATAGATGGTTTTGGTCGACCATGTTTAACTATATTTACATTGGCTAACTATGATTGTTTTTTATTACTCTTGGTTATCATGAATTGTAATGTTTATCTTAATTGACAATGGTTGCATAGTATTATTAAAAAAAATTAAAACAGTTGTTTACCATATTTTTTCACTATTTGGATACACTTATTTATGTAATCTTATTATGTTACAAACACACAAATATATACAAATAATTTTTTCAAACGCATAAATAGAATTGCGGCACTTCTTAATGGTTATTTTGCATTGTAAGATTAATCAAAATATATGTTGCATTATAATACAATAAACAACAATGAAGTTCAAAAAATATCAAAATCATTGATAAATATCATAATGAGACTTAAACTTTTAACAAATGCTACAATATGAAATGGAGTTGATGAATATCATGACATTAAAAAACCAATCATGAACATAGAAAGTGGAGTTGATGAATATCATGACATGAAAAAACCAATCATGAACATAGAAAGTGGACATAATTCAATAGACATATGATGGATATCATCACATAATGAAACTAGTCATAAAAATAGTAAGGGGGCATAATTAAGAAGATATATATATATTTATATATATATATATATATATATATATATTTATATATATATATATATATATGCATATGCTAAAGCACTTATTATTATTTTAACAAGTATGCATCAAATATTTTGTTGGATTGGTTATTTTGGATTGTGACATTCATCTCATAGTGTTAATGGTTATGTGGCATTACAACATTCTTGAAATGTGTTGCCATGATGACATGCTCATTGACGGTTTTGTTGTATTGCAATAATCAACAAATGTGATGTCATCTTATCACATTCATTAGGATTTTGTTGCATTGAAACACTAATAGAGGTTTATCTTGGATTGTGACATCCCTCAATTATAATGTCAAATTGTGGACTTCATATTCAGTAATTGTATAATTTATTCTTATATTCATTTATAATAATGTTGTGGCATCAATTGTTATCTTATATTATTGCATTCATGAAATGTAATTTCACATTGTCTCATTCATTAAAAGTTTCCTAGTTTTGCATCATTCATCAAATGTGATGTCACAGTGTACTACTCATTGTGGGATTTTATGCATTGTAATGTTCATCTCGGATTATATTGGATTGTGACATTTTTCAATGGTTATGTGAAATTGTGAATTAATCTTTGCTATTTTTTTGTTAGATTGCTACATTCATTAATTGTAATGCCACATTGTGATCATCAAGAATTATATTGCACTGAATTTAGTGAGCAATAACTTGTATTCATCCATGGTTATTTATCACTAACTAATGTCACATAATTATATTACATTAACAATATTGATTTATTTTATGTTATATGCATATGAAAATGTTTTAGAATTATAATGGAATAATATAAATATTTGGAAAAGAAATGTGAAGTAAAAAAATTAAATAATTAAAAATAAAAATAAAAAAATTATACTCTAAAAAAATTATCACTTATAAATATATGTTTATCAATTTAAAAGTATATGTTTGTATTATAAATACGTTAGAGAATAAAATCCATATTATATTTAATATCTAATATTTAAACAAAATATTGAAATAAATATAAAATATAAGAATAACATGAAATATTTAGTATTTAAACTAAATATTGAAATAATACAAAATATAAAAATAATACTATTTTATAAAATAAGTAGAATGTGTAAAATAATTAATTACAATAAGGAATAAAATCTAAAAAACGAGGAGTTCATTCAGTAAGCTTATTTTATGTGGTACAAACTTATTTTATGTGTTTGTACGAACAATAATGATAGTCTTCCAATCAACTTATTTTGAATTTGCATATAAAACTAGGTTGTTCACTTTTCGTGACTTTGATTTCATTCATTTTGCAAACTTTCAATGCCATATCTTTATTATGTATATATATATTTTTTTTTTGTAAGGCTAATTCTATTAAAAAAACCAAAAAATATTTACAATGAAGCCTTGCCTCAACCTTTGTCACTGAAGTTCATCATCAAAGTCTAAACTGCCCCAAATTTGGGTAAACGAGTTTGACATCGCAAGAGACCAAACATATAACCCGAGATCATAACCAAAGGGCAAACCATACATAAGACCAGTACCCAAGTTTACAGAAAAAACCAGAGGAGGATTCAGCATATCACCACCTGAAGAAACAGAAAAATGACAAAACTGCCTATCGTTCATATAAACAGCAAAAACAACCCGTGAGTGGACCAAACCCGTCAGCAGCAAATGTTTGAGTTTGCGCTTAGGTGGCCACAGGTGCCACGCGGCATCAATTGTTGTTAGCCTGGTCTGGTGCCTCCTCGATGGTGGGGCAGGCGTACTGGTCCCAGTCTTCATCCTTCTCCTCCACGTCCCCCTTCTCTTCGCCACCTGGAGGCTCCCTTGCATGGTGAGTGCCGCTCGAACTGCCAACAAAATCCATCTTGATTGAAGCTTCGACTGCTCTGCCACCATCATGCTGAATGTCACCAGCCTGAACATCTTCACCATGCAGACGACCATGACTAATGCCCTTGCAACCACGACCCACTCCCTAAATTCTTTCCTCCTAAGAAGGCGCTTCCGAATTCCTTGCCTGAGCACTGTTCTCCTCATTTTCTTCGGAGAAGACTATGGTCATATTGGTTGTAATGATGGGCCTATTCAGGCTACTCTAGAACCTAAACTAGGTCGAGTGAGGGACAGAGTTGGGACACAGAGGAGAAATTACAGTGTGGAGCCTGATATCACTGTGCGCAGCCATGGAGGCCTGCCCTTTGTAGGAATTTACAGGGTAAGTTCCTCAGACAGAACACCAAAAGGACACCACTCACAAACAGATCACAGATCAATACACCAGTATTTTGATGTGGTTAAAACTCTCAAAGAGGGAAACAGTCCACGGCCTGCGTCAACGTGGCTACTACAGGCAATTTATTAATAAAAGAATGAAAATTTACATAAGCTTCTCTCATGCACGGTTAACCTACAAATGACCCTCCATGCGCTTTAAATAGAATTCATGGAACAATCGGGTGTCAAGCCACGGATCAAGTGTCGGTAATACCGAGGAGAGAATGAACCGTCGGATCACTACATATCGTGACCGTCGGATTGTAAGTTACAATATGTACAACGGTAAAGAAACACACTTTACCTAACTCTATACTAGACCAAGTTGAACTTAACTATTTCCTATGTGTCAGAATATCCTAACAT
>APFE031495007.1:1785-47350 GCA_000404065.3 Pinus taeda
GCCAGCTTGTTTCCTTCAAAGTCGACTAACTCATACGACCCTTTTTCTAAAACTCGTTTAATAATGAAAGGACCGCACCACATGGGCTTAAACTTGCCTGCCCCCAAGGCGTCTTTATCTTGGTCGTAGACCAAGACAAGGTCGCCTTCAGAAATGACTCGAGGACGGACAGA
The DNA here is from genome assembly GCA_000404065.3 of Pinus taeda. Taxonomy (NCBI): domain Eukaryota; kingdom Viridiplantae; phylum Streptophyta; class Pinopsida; order Pinales; family Pinaceae; genus Pinus; species Pinus taeda. Next base: position 1,959 of record APFE031495007.1, read on the forward strand.
TTTATCATACTGCGTTTTTACCCTTTTATTATGAGCTTCATTCATCGTGGCGGCATCTCGACGCTGCTCATTGAGATGTTCCAAGTGAAGAAGGCGCTCTTCGAGACTCGAAGTCTCTGGAAGGAGCTCTACAACTAATTTGAGAGACGGAATTTCACATTCGATCGGAAAGATAGATTCCATCCCGTAAACTAACTGAAAAGGAGTAAATCCAGTAGCAGTCTTTACGGAGGTCCGGTATGCCCAAAGAGCCGAATACAACATAATGTGCCAATTGGACAGATTATTATCGATTGTCCGTTGGAGTATCGTCTTTAAGAGTTTTATTGACTGCCTCGACCTATCCATTGGCCTGAGGATAATAAGGAGACGAATGCTCTTGACAGAAACCTAATTTAGAGGCCAATTCGGACATGAGTTGATTCTGGAAGTGACTGCCATGATCAGTGACAATCTCTCTCGGGACACGAACCTTGAGATAACGTGGTTGAAGAGAAACAAAGCTGCCGTGTCACTATCATTTTTATAAGTGGGCATGGCTTCGGCCCACTTCGTAAAGTAGTCTACTGGCACAATAATATACTTGTGATTCGCTGCTGAAGGCGGATTACAAGTTGTAAAATCAATACCCCACTTAGTAAAAGGACCGACCGTGACGATGAGAAAAAGAGGAGCTGGATGAGCACGCATCTTTCGAGTAAATATTTGACAAGGGTGGCAATGTTTGACCGCTTCCACACAGTCTTTAAAAAGTGAAGGCCAAAAATAGCCAGCACGTAAGATGCGCTGGGCTGTAGCAAGCCCTAATAGATGACCACCACAAGCTCCACTGTGGCAGTCATTAAGCACAGAATTTGCTTCTTCCAAGGTCAAACAGCGCTGAAGGATTGAATCAACCCCTTGTCGGTATAAGGTATCACCAATGATAACATAGTTCTTAGCCAGATGACATAATTTACGACGTTCATCCTTGGAAAAAGTAGAAGGAAACTTTGAAGTCTGGAGATATACGATGATATCTCCATACCAAGGGTTGAGTGAAGAGATGTAATGCCCCACTTAAATCTTATCCTACAAATTTTGTTAATGTTTACATTATCTAAAAATATTGAGAAATATAGGTCTAATATAAAATTCATGATTTCATTATTTAAATTCTCCACTTACCTTCTCAAATTGAATATTGGGTAGAATTTGGTCTCCTTCCATTATTTCAAAATGTATGTATTCATTTCACATTACCCAATGTACCCTCACATTTATTAAGGAGAAGACATGGTCCTCTCCATGTAATTACATTTCACATTCCCCCATGTACCCTCACATTTACTTGGGAGAAGACATAGTCCTCTCCAACTCATTATCAATATATATATTTATTTCACATTACCCAATGTACCCTCACATTTACTAAGGAGTAGACATGGTCCTCTCCATGTAATTACATCTCACATTTCCAAATGTACTCCTAGCTTACTTGGGAGAAGAGAAGTCAACTATAGGGATGGGTGAGAAGTGAATGTCATTAATGAGACGTGGTTGAGATGGAGAAGGGAAGGAGGTTATAAAAAGGGAAGGGGGAAGGGAGAAAAGGAGGAGTTTTTGGGGAGGTTTTGCTTGTGATTGTCGGGGTTGGTTGTGATTGTTTGGACTTGTTATGATTTTGGGGAGACCTTCGAAATCTATGGAGGTTTCTTGGGTTTGAGAGGAGGAAAGTATCATTATCTGGTTTTGCACATTCTTCTTGAGGACACACTATATCTGATTGGACTTGGGCACGGAGGGCTAGGGAACCTGTGGAGGTTTCCTGGGCTAGGAATATGTTTCCTAGTTCGCTGGGTGGTAAATCCGGTTGGGTCGGTGAGAAGGAGCGTTTAGTTGGAGCTATACGACAAAGGTATAGTCATCAACTGCCAGAACAGGTATTTTTCTGTGAACTACTCTTGTTAAGTTGATATCAATGGAATGCTCATCTTAATTTATGTTGCTTATGATAGAATGATAAGATGTTAAATATTTAAAACGTTTTGAGAAGGTCAGCAAGCTCCTTTTATTACTTGCAAATCAACAGTAAAATAGATCTCTTAGTGTATAATAGATTGAGGCTCCAATAATAGGAATAATATTGGGTATTTATTTATGTCTAGAAAGGCTTTCGAAATGTTCGATTCAATGGGTAATTTCCATCTATCAAGAATCCAAGAAAATTTGGAAAAGGATCCCATATTTTATTCGGAAGCATGTCATAAATGGCAGTTTGGGCCATTATCAAATATTGCAATGTCATGGATGAAATATTTCTTTTCAAAGCATGGAGAGTGTATGCCAAATAGAGAGACAATACATACTCCAGATAATTACTCAAGACAAGAAATATACAACTTATACAAAGAATATGCAGAAGGTGCTGAAGGACATGGTCGATTGATAACATATGAAAATTTTGTGAAGATATGGAAGACATAATTCAACAATTTCTGTATTCTTAAGAAGACAAGGATGGGGATTTGCAGTACGTGTGCTTCTCTGAAATAAAAAAGGGACAGACGTGAAGGGTCAAAAATATGTAAGCATTCATAACTTTAACTTTTAAAATTGTATAGTCATCAACTATGAAAATGTATTTTTGAATGGCTTTCTTTTATCTTGTGTAGATTCCATTTTCAAATCAATTCAAGAGCATTGTGAACAACAAACACGTGAAAGGAAAACGTTTTACAAACATCGAAAGAAGTGTTATAATAATCTAGATAAATATTTGGGTTTGATAATTGATGGTATGGACCAGAAGAAAACACTTGTATCACATTTTTTTTGAACATCCAGAAATTTATAGGAGAAAGATTTTATTCAGTATCAGCGGTCAGTTGTATGGTCATGTTGTAGCATCTACAACTACACTCCAAAATTTTGGCCTGCACTAATTTCGGAGCCTCCCTTGAAAAGTTTCACTTGATGATTGCACACACTCAGATTCACTCCATGAGCTCGTGTAAGTCTTTACATCCACCTTGCTTGTTCATTGCATTCAAGTATGTGCATGATGATGTCTAATTCATGTTTGCGACCATGTTTTGGTTATGATCAAAGTGTTCGTTTTGTATGTCCTTGTTGTGTTCGCAATGAAAGTATATATCACACACACACAAAGTCACATTCACTACTACAAAAGCATCATCTTGATCAATGAATGATTAATCACGAGTGTCATGCTTATCACTTACACCATCAATCAATCATGTTGAACATGTGTGTCTAGATGATTAGGTCGTTTCGTTGTCAAGTCAAGCAAGTGTGTGTTTGTGTGATCACCAATGCATCTTTCGATTGTTCACACACTTAGCCATTTTTGCTGAAAGTTCTTACGACCAGACTCCCCTCTGATAACTGGACCATCACCCTGCCATCAACTTAATTGATTGTCAACTAGAGCTAGTTAGAATCACCAAGCTAGTGTTTTCAAGGTATGCTACTTGCAAGCATCTCAATCAACTCTCATGCTGGCCATGTAGACAGTCAGACCCGGTAGTCAACCTAGGACTAACTCCCCTAAAAATTTATGCAGAGGCCATTATCCTCACCTGTTCAACTGAATGAGGAAATTGTGCAGACATATCAGACAGACACCAAATTTCCATCCCTATCTCCCTTTGAAAATTTTGTAGTTTTCCTAGTCAATCATCCCGACATTCGACCAATTGTTCATCTCCGAAATTGCGCAGTGTTCATGACCAGGTCTTCTTCGCACTAGTTAGCTCAGCTCAAAAATTGTGTAGAGAATATTAGCAGGCTGGCTTCCCAGCCTCCGTGCAGGTTTCCTTTCCAGTAGCCCCTAAAAGAAGACTGCCAATTCCCTCTAGGAATTGCACAGTTTCTGCTACCAGTGACTTCAGTAGCCAATTGGAAGTTCCCTCTGGGAATTACATAGTTTTGGCTACTAGTGACCTAGTAGGAAATTAGTAGTTCCCTCTAGGTATTGCACAATTTTGGCTGCTAGTCTCCTAGAAAGTTCCCCACAAAAAATGTGCAATCCCTGCCTACTGACCCTTCATACAGCCTGACCCGTTCCTCCAGAAAATTGCGCAAATCTAGCTGTTGAGCCCCGTTGCCCATTCGTTTTGAAATATGTGCAGAGCATGTCTACCTTACCTTCTAGCAGGTTGGATTGTCCGTCCCAAAATATGTGCAATTTTTCCTCCCAACCAAGCTAGACCTCATAGACAGTCACTGTCGTCTCAGATTTGCCATATCCATCACTTAGTGAATGTTTCTTAGTTTTCATCAATAGTGCCCAGAGCCATCATCCCACTTTTCAACCTTGCTACCTCTCTCGATCACCTACATCCGAAATGATCATGTGTCATGGTAGACTTGGAGGTTTTGGATTTGATGTCATCTCGTCATGAGTGACTCAAGGTACAGGTACACCAAAAAACATGGAAAGACGACAAATGGGATGAACGAAGCGAACACATGCAGAATGATAGGTTCACCAATAGATGAACGAACAAAACATGTGCAGTAGACGAACATGATGAACATTCACCTTCGTGAACATATGAGCCTATCAAGCCTTCCAGCATGCAAGCAAGGAACAACATGCTAAAGCTTCATCAAGCGAACCAAGGACCAGCGAAGACTTCGTGCACTTCACCATGGAGAGGTGAAGCTATGATACACCATGAAGACATCCATCACCCAACAACACTATAGCTCGACATGCACTTCAGCAGTAGAATGAATATACCAACGTTTTCATGTCAAGTCATGTCGAGTCACGTCATTAGTCATGTCGTGCACATCTCCACTGTGGGATTTTTGTTAATCAATGAGATGTAGCATGGAAGTCAAAGAGACCCACTTGTTGAACAAAGAGTCATGTAAGTCAAAAAGTCATGGAAGTCAAATGGTCATGAGGGTAGTTGAATAGCCACAAGGGTGAGTTTCACCCTTGGCTATAAATAGCCTCTCATTTGTACATGTAAAGAAATTTTCACCTCATCTCCTCCCACATAGCCAAGAGAGTCTAAAATATTTTCTTTGAAGAGTAAGTAGTGGCTCCAACGCCCCGCACTCGGGGTTAGTGATGTATGGTGTAACAATGTTTCTTGGAAATTTTGCTTAGTTCAGAAGCCTGCTAATTGACCAACACGTTTTCACACATGTATTGTGTCTGTTGTAAGACTGATCTTTAACACTTGTAATGCATGTTGCTTTAACTTGTGTTCTACATCTGAACTACTTCATTTGTTGTAATGTATAATCTATTAATGGAAATTTGTTGTATATGTTGTTAACATTGTCTCTCCCATGTAGATTTCTCTCCCATTCATTAGACATAACTTTCACATGAAGCTTTTTGTAACAACTGTTACACTCGTTCAGATTGATCTATGAGTTCTATACATGTAATCTCAGCTTGTATTTTGTGACTGTCACATCCTTGTGGACTACTCCACCAGAAGATGTGCATGTCCTATTGTGCTGTGTGTTCCTAGCAGTGTTGGGGCTGCTCCCAAACAACCTAGGACTCACTCTGACCCTCTCCCTCGATAGTGAAAGAACCATTCACACAAGTAACACTTACACTCACCAGCCACACAAACCTCACTTCTCAAAGACAAAGCAAACCACACTCCTCTATTGAAAAGTGAGAGTTGAGGCAAATCCTTAAGACACTGGCAACTGGGCCATCATACGATATGGGATTCCCACACCAAACAGTGTGAGGTCTAGTTGGGACTTCATACCGGGGTGATCCCCTGAATGTTGGTGGGTGCAGCACCGTCAACATTTTTGGCACTAGAAGGAGGGAAGCAAGTTGTACATGGCTGAAATCCCCCTCACACTCACTCATCAATCATCTAGTCAAGAAAGTAATTCACACTCCCTCTCACGCGACTCTGAAGTTGGTTTCTCCTCAACTCCCAAAATTGAACACGAGATTTCATATCAACACCTTCGCTTTGTCCATCCCGTCACTCGCTAGTTCACGAAAGCAGTCAGACCGATCCCAGACATACAACATCTTCCACACACATCTAGGAAGCCAAAAGCCACTCCCACTGGAGTTGTTGTATCATTGGTGGAGGAATTAGTCCTTGCCACACTTGAAGGTCTAGAGGAAGCTATTGAAGATGGAGAGGAACCTCCAATTTTCCTTGAAGATGAACAAGGCACTCTTGTGATGTTTGGATCAAACTTTGGTATAGGAGGTAGAGGGGAAGGAAGAGAAGCAGGTGGAGGTAGAGATGAACCAACAGACTTAGATCTAAAAATATTAGACTCTGAAGGAGAGGAAGAAGATGAAGAAGACAAAGAGATGGCTGACCCAAATATTGAATGGATGACTCAAGGACCATTGGCTCTGTTGGTTGTTCTGCACAAGATGCCAAAGCGAGTGGAGAGAATAAACATCAAGTTCAACCATCACAACGTGGTGAAGGTAGAAGACCACTTAGACAACTTCTACCTATAGCTGCAGACCTATGAGGTACGTTATGATGATGTAGCATATATATTATTCCCGTGTACCTTGGACGACCATGTAGGTGCATGGTATCACAACCTTCCACCCAACTCCATACAGAGCTAGAGTTATTTCAAACGTATGTTCCTTGAAACGTTTGCTGACGACAAGACCCTAGCCATGCTAGTCAAGGAATTGGGAAGCCTAAGGATGGAGGGCAAAAAGACAATGGAAGGATTCAATTAGAGGTTTATGCTCATTTTGAGCAAATTTTCAGCAGACACTCAACCTCATGATTCCATCACTGTTGACTATTACACATCTGCACTGCCAACCACCACTGTGCAGTTCATCAAGTGAGCTATGAATCCAACACTTTTATAAAGCTCCGAAGAGGCTATTGTTGTTGAAAAGGACTTGAGTAAAATTGGAGTCATCAAGGATGATGAATCAATGAGAGACTCTAAGGATGTGAGCAGAAAGCCCCAAGAAATGGCGAGAAAGGGTAGAGACAAGGAAGCAATTGATATTGAGACCCTCACTTGCATTGTTAAGAACTTAACCACCAAAATGTCTAAACTCAAGAAACAGAAAACAATCACATTTGCAAGCATCCATCCACCGAGACAGAGAGAGGCAAATAGCTCATCAAATGTGTTGGACACCTAATCCTCTAAGGGTTGATGTGGAAGCTAAATAGCCAAAAGGAGTCCAAGGGACCACTTGGAATATGAAACCAAGGGTCACTCCTATGTATTTTAAGTGTATATCATGTCAATAATAGATGTACTCTCATGATTATCATTCACACTTTGTGTCTGCCATGTATGTGTCGAACATGGTATTAGAACAAGCGATATCCTGCCCTGCTCCAATTTGAGCCACTTCTTCTTTGATCTCTATATACATGTTAGGAATGCCTCTCTCTTAATTAGAACTGCCACCTTATAGAGAGGTTTACTCTCTGCATACATATATATTTCATTTTTATGTGGATTTCACAGGGTACTCGTCAATTTTCCTTGTAACACGCCTATTGATGTAACCTCTCAGCATGAATCTTGCTGAGTTCTTTTCCATGCCTATAAAATCTACCTCTAAATTGGTTAGATGTGCTACTTTGAGCAGTCCAAGATTTACTTATTTTCGTCGATTCTCTACCTCATCTGTCAGAAACGTTTCATATTCTCTCCTCCTCTATATAGACTAACCTAAAATTCCATTCGACAAAACTCATTTAACTACTGACCCAACATTCACACTATGAGGAAAGGTAGCAAAAGCTCCTATGTGCTTGATAGCACTTGGTTCAAATTTCCTCTTAGTCAATATGGTTTTCAATTTCGTTAGAGATAAAGACTGAATATAGCAATGGGGGTGGCCTCTACGTTGAGTACTTTGATCATGGTTGTAGCAGTTCTATCATTTGCAGTGATGTGAAGCTGACCAAGATAGTTATAGATGAACATTTGGAAACCCATCTTGCAACCTCCAGTGGCTTGACAAACAACAAGGTAGATTCTCTAAAGCTTGCCTGATCGGCCATCTTATGAACTGATTTGTCAATTTCGGGCTCCATACTAAGGAACCCACCTGGTTGGGGGCATAGGTCTCATTATCAGCATGAACTGGATTGGGAATTATTGTTAGGCTGCCTAGATGCCTTATCCTTTGGCTTAGAGAAAAAAACTCATCTGATGTGTGTTCCCCTTCTCTACACAGTCCTTCCCACTTCCTTGTAGATTGTTTCGATCCCTTGTCTTCTTGATGATGTTTTATTTCTCGCCCTTCTATAATATCTGATCTAAGTTTGGTAACTTTATCAATCATGGATTGAAAAGAAATATCAAATGCATCGTTGAAATTGTTTAGCTTAGAGCGGGGATCAACATACACTATAGCCTAAATGAGCTTTATCATCTCATCTCTCATCCTTTTCACATGTTCAAGATGGATCTGAAGCAGTCTCTGCTCTATGCTAATATTTCTCTTCTGGATTTCTTCCTCCAGAATAAACGCAGAATAAATTGAATAATTCTTGGTAAGATGCGAGATATACTAGGCATATGCAGAAATAGGATGGAACAAGACCAAAATACAACCGACCAACATGTAGACGAAAAATGATCTGTGCATATAGGAATCTCCCTAGGGCTACAAGAAGAACACTGAGTTGATTTCTTACACTTGTAACAACTTTTTTTGAGAGAAAGATGAGTTGTTCTCATCTCTGTAGCAGGCTAGCATCCTATCACTACATATCTGCATTTCTTATTCCTGTAGAAGCTCATTCTTGGAAGGGGACAAACTAATTTGATTCCTATAGCAACTTGTCTGGAGTGCCAAGTTGGGTTCAGACAGTCCCAGACCAGCCCAATCAATATTTGTCCATTGGGATAAATTACTATGTGTATTCTCTACATTAGGATTGCAAAAGTTTGGTGTTTCTCTCTGTGCTGGATTGAAACATTGAAGGTTGCAAACCAACTTTTATTTATTTTCGATTATTGTTGATGAATTGAGTTGACCTATTGAAGTTTAAAAATGACTCAAATTGGAAATTTATTAGAGTTATTAAGAACTCTAATTATTTCAACTACTGAATGCACAATCAACATTAGAAAGGAAACTCTTTTTGGCATTCAAATTTTCTTGCAAAATACACAAGAGAAGATTCATTTTTTGTAGCTTGAATGTCAGCTTCAGTAAGATGAGTTACAATAGCATAAGCATCATGACATCCATTCACAGCTATGAAGTCATCAAATGAGTAAAATTGAGACAAACTTCCATCAGCAACAAATCAATAACGTTGAGCTAGTACCCAATGAAGGAACATAATTAGATGCAGAAGTAGAAGTTTAGTTTGCACTTCCTGAGCCCATCATCGGAGCTTGGGAAGATCTTGTTCAAAACAAACACAAAACAAGTCTTGGATATGACAAGGATGTGTCCTTTCATATTCCATATTACTCAAAGCCCTTCTAGTTTCAGAGTGATGGATTCCTTCATGACAGTTCACCTTCAACTATTCCAAATTCTGCACCTCTTCCACAACAACAACAACAGATTGTGAAATGCCAACACTATGACCAATTTGTCCATATGAAAGATCATTGCTTTGACCTTCATCCATGTAAGCATTGTCATAGAACCAATAATTCTTCAAACATATGCTTAAAAAACAAGCCTCTTGCAAGAACAAAGATTCATCTTGGATGGATCGCTTCTTGGCAATGGGCATCAACGGCCAGGAAGATATTTCAAACATATGTCCAAACGTGTTCAAGACTATTGAACAATCTTGCAATTGATTTTTCTCCATCATCTAACCTTGTATCTAATAGGGGGGAAGTCATGGTCATCTACAAGCTTCAAAGGGACATCAAACGAGCCTCATCCATAACCTTCCATACCAAATTCAGAGTTGTAACTAGAGACAAAGATGCCCTTGAGCATTTTTGGGTCATTAAAGGTGCCTTTTGAAACTCCTAATTATCCTCACATTAATTATCAATCCGGGCACGTCCTCTTATTTCAAGAGTGTACACAGTATGTGGCTAATATTTACTTCAGAGTAATGTTTCCTAGATTGCAGTATAGATCTTCAAATACAAGAGTAAATGGATGAATCTAGTAAATTCCAATTGCAATTACAGAACTCAATCTTCTAACGAACTCAAATCTTACATTCATTTAAAGTAACAACAACATCAGCTGAAATTATGGTAGGGATAACTCATCTTTCTTTAACTGATTTAATCTAACTCAAACCCAGTCCTCAATAACTAATCTAAATAGAAATGATATCAATCTGAGAGTTTCAACAACAATAACTAACACTCTTTACAGTTGATTTAATCCAGTGGAATACTTATCGAAATAACTGAATCTAAAATGAAAGCGTATCGAATCAATGACAATAATGTAAATGATATAAAGCAAAGATATTATGTCAATACTGGAAAACAATAATCAACGAAAGAGGTAAAATCACAGAAAGCAAGAATACTATCAAACCATCACACTTGTGAGAATTAGAAATGTATGACACAAGAAAAGCAATTGAATCCGCCAAAGGCTGGGCCCTTAGATGCCAGTGAACACTGCTAAGTTACTTCAGACAGTGCGAGGGAACAAGAACTTCACTTATATATAATCATCAAACTGAATGAACATTACAATGTATTCGTGTTATTCTCGACAATGAGAGTCTGTAATTAAAATTACAATTTCAATAACAACATGGATTCTCTCATCCCCTTTCCTACTTAAAAACATCTCGTTTTATAATAGGAAAGGTTAAAAAGATAAATGATAAACGCGATCCCTCAAGATCTCTCGATCCTGAGGGATTTGCAATAGTTTTCTAACTTCAAACATCCTTTCCTTTCTCATGCTGATTCTTCTGATTTGCTTCGGCCTTATCTGTAACTGCCATGTTCCTTCCTTAGCTTGCCGATTTTTTTTGTTCCTTCATAGGGAACAACATTTGTCCCTTTTATTGTTTTCCTGCATAAAGAAAGGTGATTATTAGCTAAGTTGTAACTGTAGATAATTCTTTTATTTATTATCATAATTCCTTAATAGATTAGGACATTAAGATATATAAAAGATAAGAATAAAGGAAAAGGATGATGAGGTTAATACTAAATGCATACCTTTTCCATGAATCAACATACTCCCCTGCTTACCCTTTTTCATGTCCTCATGAAAAGCATGTAGTTTGTATGCAGAGCAGTCAAAGAATACGCTGGAGAAGGAATGTCGTAAAATGTTTTAAAACCATGATTCGTGGACAAGAGCTCAATGATGTGCCCTGTTTGTCCTTCAGGCAGTTCATATATAGCCCGATAACCTTCAGCAGGATACCAAATGATAAGGCTACCGAACCGAAAACCTAGCCAATAAGGACCTTCTCTTAAAATGAGATTGCTATAAGTGACAAAGCATTCTGCAGCCAATTTAAAAATTTTATAATTAAATGGCTCTCTATTTTGTACATTACTAGTGGAGACTGTCCACCTGAGCTTGGATGCAGCCAATGAGCTTTCTTGAATGGAGAGGAAGTATTCTACTCCCTTCTGTACAATCGCTTTCTGGATGGGCCCCAAAATTTTGATTACTCCTTCCCTTTTCATCAGAATTTTGTGGTTGGCCAGCATTTGCAAAGGGTGTTTGGGTTCACCTCTGACCCAAAGGTCCAGTCCACGCTCTTACCTCTGGAACGCATTATGAGCCTTGAACCGTTTCAGTTAATTCGCAAAAAATGAAATAAAAGCTTGGAATTGCACATCCCCCACAAAAGGATTGGGGTTCTTTTCAACTTCTTCCTCTAATAAAAAATTATGTATGTAAAATTCCCACAACAATATTTGAACTTTTGCCCCATGTTGTTTACAACAATTTATGAAATCCTCAATTGTTTTTAATTCTATCAGTTTTCCAGCCCTGACGGCTTTGATTTTCAATTGCAAGTATCTTTCTAGCAAAATAAGGCATAATTATTAGTAGGAGATCTGGATGCCAAGACATCAGTGTACAATGAGCAGATAGTGTCTGTTCGACTCATGAACTTCTCTAATCTGAGCTTCATTTTCTCAATTCTTTCTTCTGCCTTTTGGTATTTATTGAAGGTATCACTTTTTGATGTATTCATGTCCCGAAGTTGCCTCTATAATTCTTGGTATTTTTGCTGGGAGATAGTTTTCAGCTCAAGCCGTTCTACGGTAAGCTGAGCTTGTGCTAAATATTCTTGAAGATTCAATATACTAGAGTCATTGCTCGTCATGATATCTTTAGCTTGAATGGTTGTCTTCGTACTCCTGATATGAGAAGGAATTCATTTTCTATGTGTTTATTTATTATGGGAGGTCCATGCCTCCGTTTGGCCTCCGTCTGGGTAGTCATGTTGTAGGAGGTTACCACCTTCATCTGAATAACTAAGTCATAAGAAGGTATAGGCTCTGTTTGGGTAGTTGCTTCTGCAAGAGTTGCATGTTGTGTCTTAACAAGTTGAGTGAGTGTGGGCTCAGTTTGAGTCCCTGTAGCTTTTGTTTCACATACATCAGTTTGGACTTATGCGTTTATCATCTCCGAGGTTTTGTCTAGAGTCTTCCCCACTGATAATTCTCTTATCTTTCGTTTGAGCCTTTTTACCATTTTCTGCAGCCTCTGCTGTTCCTTCCTAAGATTTTTAATTTTGTCTCTCTACTTTTTAGGAGGAGCCACTGTTCTGTTAATCGCCTTTGCTTCTAACAAGCTCAATTGCTCATCTTGGATCTGTTCTAAAAGAACTGTGTACCTAGATTGGTAGTTCTCTTCCTGGTTTATTTCTATTTTTTATGTTTGCCCATTATTTTCTATATTTAGGCCTACTTGGCTAGGTTCTCCTAGAGGCATATCACCAGGCTAGTTCACCTCTTCTTGAGTGTCCTCTGCCCTTGTTTCTGCTTCACAGCTTATGTTTTCTGATATTTGACCGTGGCTATATTTCTCTATAGATTGGGTTGCTTCAATGTTAAAATTGAGTAGGTTTTCGGACAGTCTGAAATCATCCATATTGGCCAGGATCTCGGCCAATTCGATATATAATTGGGAGAGTTCATTATGATATCAGAGTAGAGACCAACGTGTTGGCATGGTGACCAGATGAACACATTACCATTCACTGGGAAGGAGCAAAAAATGGACAGGTTGGCTCGTGATGAGACCCCCTATCCTCTATCTGAAAAATCATAGAATTATTAGTAAACATATGTATGTATATATATATATATATATAATATAATATATATATATATATATATATATATAACAACACTTACAATTTATATATAGGGAGTGGTTCAACACTCCTTAGGAGTAGGGATGGCGGAAGAAGTCTGAACATATCAATAGAAAAAAAGTATACCCTTAACCTGATTTGATGATAATGAACAGAGAGAACTATAGGGGTTAGGGAAGAACCAGCATGGTAGAAATAATCAATCAATTTGATTTATAAAGGAAATGAGGATATTGAAGTGATATAGATGGTTGTGTCCTTTCTTTTATGATCACCACAAAGCAATCTTATTAAAGATTATAATATTTGATTTGCTTGTTCCAGTAAACTTCACATTTGCATCCTCATAGATATATTTGTACACTTGTGCCCTATAGAGGATCATAAAGAGTGAACAAAGGAAAGAAATGATATCCACAAAGTGTTATTTCCTACAGAAAACAACAAAAGAAAAGCTCACAAAAAGTGTTGCTCCTTATAGGGAACAACAAGGAAAAACACACTAAAAGGGAGTTATTCCTTATAGGGAACAACATCTATTCACTGTAAGGAACACCAAATGACAAATACACTCAGATGGTGTTGCTCCCTATAGTGAAAAACCAAAAGAAAAACTGCACACTGAAATTGTTGTTTCTTAGACAGGACAACAGGTGTTCCTTAAAGGGAACAACAACTATTCCTTGTAGGGAACAACAAAAAAGAATAACTGCATGCCAAAGGTGTTGTTCCTTAAATGGAATAGCAGTTGTTCCTTAGAGGGAACCACAAGAAAAAATGCACGCTAAAATTGTTGTTCCTTTAGAGGGAAGAACAGTTGTTCCCTGTAGGGAACAACGAGGAAAATACACACCAACAAAAAATTGTCGTTTCTTGGAGTGACAGTGGTTGTTCCTTAGAGGGAACAACAACTGTTCCTTAGAGGGAACATCAATTGTTCCTTATAAAGAACATCAAGAAAAAGAAAAAGACTGGATGCAAAATTGTTGTTCTTTAGAGGGAAAGTAGCGGTTCCTTAAAGGGAACATCAAGAAAATAAATATACACGACATTGCTATTCCTTAGATGGAACAACGGCTATTACTTAAAGGGAATAGTAGTTGTTCCTTAAAGGGAAAAAAAAGAAGAAAAATAATTAATTGCACGTGAAATTTCAGTTCCTTAGAGGGAACAGAGGCCGTTCCTTAGAGGGAACAATAGCTGTTCCTTAAATGGAACAACAAAAAGGAAAAATTGCACATGAAATTGCTATTCCTTAGAGGGAACAGTGACTGTTCCTTAGAGGGAACAACAACTGTTCCTTAAAGGGAATAGCAAAAGGGAAAAATTGTGCATGAAATTGCTATTCCTTAGAGGGAACAGTGGTTGTTCCTTAGAGGGAACAAGAGCTATTCCTTAAAGGGAATAGCAAGGAAAAAAATAGTGCACTCGAATTTGTTGTTCCTTAGAGGGAACAATGGTTGTTCCTTAGAGGGAACAACAAGAAAATTTACACATGAAATTGTTGTTCCTTAGAGGGAATAGCAAGAAGAAAATCCACACAAACATTGTTATTCTTTAGAGGGGACAACAGTTTTTCCTTAAAGGGAACAACAACTGTTCCTTAGAGGGAATAGCAAAGAAAATTAACAAATTATATACAATTTATACAAGGAAATTCAATCAAAATAGAAAGGAAAATTTTATCTACAAATTTAAAAAACAAATAAATTCTTTACTAGACCAATGCTGTGGATGGGTTTCCCTCCTCAGCAAGAATTTGTATGGTGGAATCTTCCACTAATTGTTGGCAAAAGGATTGCCTGGTAAGCGGTTTGTGATAGAGTCGTACTCAACGTCCATTCGCTTTAAAAGAGTAGCTAGACCCATCAATGGTGGCCAATGTGAGGGTGCCATTATCATGCACCTCTTGTATCTCATAAGGGCCTAACCATCTGGTCTAGAGTTCTCCCAGGAAATCCTGGAACCTAGAATCATACAGGAGTGCCCAATCTCCTTTGTGGAAGATCTTCTTCTTGATAAGGGCGTCACACCATTTCGCTCTTTGTTGTTGGATCAGTGTAGTGCGTTGAAGAGCTGATAGCCGGATTTCATCCAATTCATTAATTTGATGTAGCCTATTAATCTGTGCTTCATTTAAGTCCAAGCCTACCTCTTGAGCTATTCTCAATGTTTTAATTTCAAATTAAATTGGGAAGATAGGTTCTTTGCCAAACACTAGCTGGTATGGGGAATATCCTATGGTATTTCTCCATGTCGTGCAGTATGCCCACAGGGCTTCTAGCAATTAGGTAGCCCGAGTCACATCTGTGTGATGCAGCTGTCTTTGTGACTATTGCCTCGATTACTTTATTGGTACTTTCTACCTGGCCATTTGCTTGCGGGTGGTATGGAGTTGTGATTCTGTGGAAGATATGATGATTTTTTAATGTTGCAGTAACCTTATGGCCTATAGATTATGGCCCTCCATCCATGATTATTGCTTTAGGTAAGCCATTAAACATGAATAGTTGGAAAATAAAGTGGATTATTGAGTCCTCCATGGCCCTTGGTAATGCTTCTACCTCCACCCATTTAGTCACATTTTCTGTTGTGACTAGTATATATGTCTTTTGATTAGATGATGGGTTTATTGGACCAATGAAATCTAACGCCCATCACTCAAAAGGTTCAATGACTAACTGCGGATGTAGGGGCATATCATCAGACTGCCCAGGGCATCCCATTCTTTGGAAACTATCACATGCCTGGACAAACTTCTTGGTGTCTTTAAAACTGGTGGGCCAATAATAGCCAGTCTGTAGGACTTTGTGAACAGTCCTGTTGTGTGCAAAATGTCCACTGCAAGGCCCATCATGGTAAGATTTCAAGATGTTGATGACTTTCTCTTCCCTGAAACAACTTCGAATGTGCATATCGACCCCTGTATGAAATAAATATCCTCTAATCCAGGAGAAACGAGTGCTATGCTCTACTATTTGTTTTCTTTCATTAGGCATCAGGTGCTTATGTAATTTTCCCACTACTAGGTAGTTTGTGACATCCACGTACCATGGTGTTTTCACGGTGACAGTGAATAAGTGTTCATCAGGGAACTGGTCTTCTACTATTGTCGAGTCGTCTTCCTTTGGCATTCGTGAAAGGAAGTCTACTATTGGATTTTCTTTTCCTGGTTGATCTTTGATTGTTATGTTGAATTCCTGCAAAAGGATCAACCATCTTGTGAGTCTTCCATTTGTAACAGGTTTATTAGCTATATATTTAATAGCAAAGTGATCAATATACAAAACCACAGGGTATCCTGTTATATAATGTTTGAATTTATTGATAGCATAGATTACAGCCAAAAATTCATTTTCGGTCACAGTGTAGTTCAACTCAGCCGGAGATAGATTCTTGTTGATGTAATATATCACATAAGGTTTCTTATCTTCCTCCTGGCCAAGAACTACTCCAATGGTTGTATCTGAAGCGTCAGATGAAATCTCGAACGACAAATCCCAGTTTGGGCTCCATAAGGCTGGGCCTGTTGATACTAGCCATTTTAAATCGTCAAAGCAATGTCACATTTGTCAGTCCACATGAAATCGACATTTCCTGTTAATGCATTTAATGGTGCAACAATTTGAGAAAAATTCTTTATAAATCTTCTATAAGAGCCAGAAAATCCCAAGAAACTGCGTATGTCAGTTTGTGTGGAAGGGGTAGGTATTAAAAGAATTATCTGAATTTTTGCTGGATCTAGGTGAATTCCAACTGCTCAGATGTAGTGACCCAAGATGAGGCCCTCAGTCATCATCATGTGGCATTTTTCATGGATTAAACAGAGCCTAGTAGCAATGCATCTTTGCAAAACTTTCTCTAATTTTTGTAATGCCGGCTCAAAGTCATCTCCGTAAGGTGTAAAGTCATCCATGTACACCTCGAGCCCTTCATTTATTAGATCTAAAAAAATGCTGAGTATAGCCCTCTCGAATGTGGTAGGTACATTAAACAGCCCAAAAGGTAAGACCCTGTAAGCAAATGTCCCCCAAGGGTAGGTAAAGGCAGATTTATCCTAGTCTTCAAGGGCAATTTGAATTTGATTGTAGCCACTGAAGCCATCTAGGAAAGAAAAGAATTTTTTTCCTGCCAATGTGTCCAAGACCTGGTCAATGAACAGAAGGGGAAAATGGTGTTTTTGGGTTTCTTTATTAATATCTCTATAATCAACACATATATGCCACTTTCCATTCTTTTTAGGCACCACTACTAATGGAGAGACCCATTTGCTGTTAGATATAGGATAAATGAAATTTACGTCTAACAGTTTTTGTAGTTCAACTTTAACAATGTCTTTAAGGTGCGGATTTAACCTCCGTTGAGGTTGTCAAATGGGCCTAGCATCTTTCTCTCTATAGATGTGGTGCATGCATAGTTGGGGATCAATCCCTTTCATGTCCGGGTAATCCCATGCGAAAGCCTCTTTATATTTTCTCAGAAGTTGAACAAGCCTCTACTCCTCGTCAGTAGTCATGTTTTTTGTTGATATTTAAAGTTTTCCCTGGCCCAATTTCTATGGTTTTGCTGTTATACATAGAAGTTGTTGGCATTGACTAGTTGTTAATATCTTTTAAGGGATCTTCTTCTATTTCGTTATCTAGGGCTACTTCGTTCATGTGACATTTTGGATAGGATACGACATCTGGTTGGTTAATGTAAGTGTTAATGATGTCATCTTCTGCTTGATCCTTGAATTCGAGAGCATCTTCAATAGTTAGTAGTGATCTAATGTTTTTAGTTAGATATGATACAGGTTGTTTTCAAACCTTTATTATTGTTAAACTTGGTTAAGCTGGAGGACATAAGGCTAAATTCTTCACATTGCTTCCTCTTATAGTCATGCTGCTTGTTCGATAGCTTATGTAAGCATCCGTAGTTTCTAGCCAAGTTCTACCTAGAATTAGGGGGTGTCCATCCCGATTTCTAGGAGTGATGATCAAAAAAATTTCTAGGTATTCCCAAGATTCTACAGACACCACTACATCCTGTAATGTGCCTTCTGGTTTGACTACCAATCGGTTAGCTAGTTCCAACAAGGTCGTGGTTGGGTCCAAGGATGTAATGCCAAGCTTTTGACAAGTTACTGTTGTAAGGATATTGATTGCTACTCCTAGGTGGACTAATGCATTGGGGAAGGAGCATCCATTTATTTGTATCGTGACTATAGGGTTTCATGGGTCCTCATATTTTAGAGGTGTTTCTCTACCTGATAATAAATCAGACAAGCTACCAATTACATGGATAGTTGGGGTTCTTTTTATTTTCCTCTTTTGGCTTTTTCATACACAATTCCTTAATAGCTTTTCCATAAATTAGAATGTCCTGAATAGCCTGGAGGAGAGGTATTTTTACACAAAATTTTCAATTCTCCCAGAAGATCAAATTTGGGATATTCGATTGAGCGGGGTATAATTAATCTCTCTGGGAATGGTGGAGAAGAGGTAATCGTTTGATCATGAGTTTTTTGTTTAACCATGTTCTCCACTTGTGGTGCTTGTTCTATAGGTAATGGGTCTTCAATTTGTATATTTTTATCCCCCTCTGATTCTATTATCCTTCCAGACCTTAATTTAATCTTCTTACGCTCCCTCAACTCATTTTTTGGCTCGGGTCCTTCAATGATTTGCAAAGATTGAAAAAACCAAAAGCAAAATACGTAAAATGAAAAACGAAAAAGAACTAATGAACTCAACACCTATCATTGAGCACCCAGTATCTACTTCTGCACCTCCTTTTCCTCAAAGATTACAAGTTGACAGAGGGGTAGAAAAGAATATTATGTTGCCTAATTATGATTTTCCAGATGGATTGAAAAACGTTTGTATCAAAATCCCTTTGTTAAAAGCCATTAAGGAGATTCCAATTCTAGCTAAAATGATAAAGGAGTTGAGCACAAAGAAACCAGGAAGAAAAACAAAAGAAACAAAAGGAATTCATCTGGTAGGAAAAATAGCAAACATAATGATGGGAAAAATTTCCATACAAAAATATGTAGATCCGGGAAGCCCAATTCTGAAAACACATATCAATGGAGTTGAAATTCTGAAAGCATTGATTGATTTAGGAGCGACAATAAACATCACGAGCGAACAAACCATGGAACAACTCAATCTTCCTAATCTTATTTACACACCTACATTATTGCAATTAGCAGATATATATGTAATCAAACCAGATGGTGTGTTATAATATATTTAATCGACCTTAGATTTTTGGGAATACACTGTTTATTTTATAATCTTAACCCCCAAGAAAAATCTAGGAGGATATCCACTTATATTAGGAAGACCTTGGCTGGCCACAACTGATGCTTTCATTAGTTGTAGATCTAGTGACATGTATATTTCTGATGGGAATTCAACTAATAAATTCACTATGTATCCTCCAGCAAGAAAAATCACAAAAATAGATGACAAAGAATGGATTGATGATGAAAATGACATTCAACCTCTCTTTACTATTTCAGACATTAGTGAAGATAGTCAAATCTTGAATACAATGGAGAATTTTGAATCATCTCCAGAATATGAGCATGATCAATTCCAAGAAAAATCCAATATTGAATATTTGTCATTTAGGCAGATGTCTCTTTATTCTATGGAAGAATTTGGTAGCTCTACAATTGAAGGGTTTCTAGGGAGAACATTGAACATAATTAATAACTTGGAGAAATTACAACAAGAAAAGCTAATCAAAACATTACAACAACATTGTACTGCATATACATGGGAATATATTGACATGAAAGGAATTAGTCCAAAGACTTGTATACATCACATCTTCATTGAGGAAAATTGTAAACCTATAAGACAACCTCAAAGAAGAATGAATCCAAATCTTTAGGAAATTGTGAAAGAAAAGCTGTAAAACCTCCTGAATGTAAACTTCATTTACCCAATTTCAGACAGCCAATGGGTTTCCTCTTTAGTGATTGTTCCTAAAAATAATGGTAAATGGAGGGTATGCATTGATTATTGAGAATTGAGTAAAGCTACCCTTAAAGATCATTTTCCTTTGTCCTTTATAGATTAAGTGTTAGATAAATTAGCAGGTAAGAAGTATTTCCCATTCTTGGATGGTTTTACGGGTTATAATCAAATTCAGGCGGCACCTGAAGATCAAGATAAAACCACATTTACTTGTCCATGGGGAACCTATGCTTACTAAGTACTTCCATTTGGATTATGTAATGCACCTACAACATTCCAGAGAGCAGTACTGGGAATTTTTTCTGATCTAATACATGATTGTGTAGAGGTATATATGGATGACTTTACAGTGTATGGGAATACATTTGAAGAAGATTTAGAAAATTTGCAAAAAATTCTTAAAAGTTGTAAGGAAGAAAACCTTTCACCAAACCATGAAAAATGTTATATGATGCTTACATAAGGGATTGTTTTAGGACATCACATTTTAGGAGATGGAATTAAAGTTGATAAATCTAAAGTTGAAGTCATCTCTAAATTATCAATTCAAAACTGTGAAAAGGATGTTAGAAGTTTTCTAGGATTTACAGGATACTATAGAATATTTATAGAAAAGTTCACTAAAATATCAACCCCACTCTTCAAATTACTAACCAAGGATTGTCAATTCAATTGGAATCCTGATTGTCAATTAGCATTTGAGGCTTTAAAAGCAAGAATTTCTGAAGCACCCGTATTGAGAGGTCCAAATTGGAAGCTACCTTTTCACTTTTCAAAATATGCTTCAGATACAGCTCTAGGAGCTATATTAGGACAAAATTATTTGATTCCCTATGCCATCTACTGTACAAGTAAGAATTTGACTCCCACTGAGTTAAATTATACTGTAACTGAAAAGGAATTTTTAGTTGTTGTTCAAGCTGTCAATAAGTTCAGACATTATATAACAAGCTATGAAACCTTTGTTCATACAAACCACTTTGTAATTAGATATTTAATGAATAAACCTATTACTAATGGAAGAGTTACAAGATGGTTATTACTCTTGCAAGAATTCAATATTATTGTGCTAGATAGACCTGGAAAACTAAAAATAGTTGCTGATTTCTTGTCCAGAATTGAAAATATCAAAGATGACACTTCGGTTGAAGATAAGTTTCCTGATGAATATATTTTTGCAGTGGCTACTCAGGCCCCTTGGTTTGCAGATATTGCCAATTACTTAGTCATAGGGAAATTTACTTCACATTTGTTTCCTAGATAGAAAAGAAAAAGCATTCAAATAAATTCAAGATACTCATGGATCACTAATGAAATGTATAAAACAGGTCCAGATCTCATGATCACAAGATGTGTTACAGAAGATGAAATGCCTGAGATTCTTAAGGCATGTCATGATGAACCGTGTGGTGGACACTTTGCTGATAAGAGGACAACCTATAAAATCCTTTCTTTAGGATATTATTGGCCATCCATCTTCAGAGATACCAAAGAATATGTCAAGATGTGTGATAGTTACCAAAGGGTAGGAAATCCAACTTCTTCAAATGAAATGCCACTACAAATTCAAGTACTCATTGAACCTTTTAAAAAATGGGCCTTGGATTTTGTTAGACCAATTAATCCCCCATCTAAGAAAAAGAAATATATATTACTATTCACTAATTATGTAAGTAAATGGGTAGAGGATAAAGCATTACCTTTTACTAATGAAAAATTTGTAGTTCATTTTCTTTTTGAGGACATCTTCACTCGTTTTGGTGTTCCAAGAGAAATTATGACAGATCAAGGATCTCAATTTACATCTAAACTGGTGAAGAGTCTTGTGGAAAATTACAAAATCAAACGTAGGAAATCTACCCCCTACAAATAAGGTGATTGAAGGGATTGTCAGTAAGACTGTGCATCTACATAGAGGAGATTCGGTATAAAGGCTTCCTGAAGCCTTACGAGCTTATAGAACTACATGGAGGAACACAACGGGACATATGCCCTATGAAATTGTTTATGGGAAAATAGTCATGTTCCCTATAGAGTTTCAAATCAAAACCTTCAAGATGGCAGTGCAATTGGGATTGGATTTATTAGAGGTATAGAAAAATAGATTGGAGCAACTCAATGAGCTTGATGAAATCAAGCAAGATGTAGGTCAAAGAACCAATATAGTCCAACAACAAAGGGCTAAATGGCATGATAAATATATCAAGGAGAAATTTCAAGTAGGAGATTGGGCACTTTTGTTGGATTCAAAATTCAAATATTTTCAAGGGAAGTTTCAAACTCATTGGCTTGGGCCATATGAGATTGAAGAAATATTTAATAATGGAGCAATAAGGATAAGGACAATAGATGAAACAAAAATACCTCTTCTTGTGAATGGTCATCGGTTGAAGATATATTAGAAGCCAATTTGAAGAGAGGAGTTCATTAAGATTTTCCAGAATAACTCTAAAATAAAGCTAGTGAAGAAGGATTCTTCTTCTCCCACTAACTTAGCCTTTATTTTTCCTAAAAATAAATAAATAAATAAATATATAATATAATTAATATATATTATATATATATATATATATATATAATAATAATAATATAATAAAATGTTGTGAGTTTGAAAGCCAATCATTGATTGGCATACTTTAATAGAAAATATAGGGTGAAAATAAGAGGTTTCTCACATCCTATATTTTCCATTTCCTTTCTGTAATAACTAGTGACAAAAAGTTACATTCATTTGCAGTTCAGAGTCTGCAAATTCATAGTCTCATTCCATCTCATTCTATTTTCATTTTATTTTACAGTTCCATTTATATTTTATTTTCACAGTTTTACTCCATCTGACCCTATTTCCCATTTTATTATGTATTTCATTCCATCTCACTGTCATAACCCATTCCTATTTCATTTTTACACTCATATTCCATAACCATACTTCAATTTTCCTTGTCCTCACATTCTACAACTACAACTTACTTATCATCTCTAACACAATTGTACAACTCACAAATAAATCATGAATGGAGGAAATTGGAGGACTCAGTTTTGGAGACCAAACATGCTAAAAGGTACCTATGGATCAATACCAAAAGAGTTAACAAGCAGAAAGGTTATGTTCTAAAGGTAAAATGCAAGATTTATTTCAAATAGAATGTTAAAAAGATAAGGCATGTATAATATGGATAATCGTATGTCTCCTTAACGAATCATCATTTGATTTGACTGCCACTTCATCATACCACATCTCCGCCACATCTTCCATACTCGGTACTAAACCATCCATAATAACTTCATCATACCACATCTTTGCTACACTCTCCATACTCTGTACCTAAATAGTCCCTAATAACTCCATTTGTTAACGGTCATGGATACGATGTGACCAACTTGTCCACGTCCCTCCAAACCCTCACCATCTACCTATTCCACACAAACCTGTAGTTCTTTTTCACCATACTCATAGTTAGTCCATTTCATAGACCAGGAGAGTGATTCTGAAGGTTAAGAAATTTTGCGAAACAGAAGCCATAGGACTCATTGTCAGGACAAAGCCAGTAGGAGAAAAACATATGGAAGGATACCCACAACTCAAGGAAATGCTGCAAAAGGCTGGATGGCTCAATTTCATTGAAAAATTTGATGGTTTTCACAAAGAGATCACAAAATACTTTTCTAGATCATTTGATGGTACAAAAGTAGAAATTGGAGACATTAAGTTTGTAGTAACAGAATCCTACATAACAGAGGCTATAGAACTACCAAGGCATGGTGAAAGATGGTTCAAAAACAAGGAATTCCATAGTGAATCATGTAAAGTAATCCTCAGGAACCCAGGTATAGATGTCTCTATGTTTAGAAAAGGAATTCCTATTTCAACACTGAAAAGTAAATGGAGAAGCATGCTTTTGATATTACAAAAATTTATTACCTGTGAGGGAATATTTGGGTGTATGTATGTCTACCATATACGTTTATTGATGAAATTTCTAGAAAATGGAGAAATCAATCTTCCTTTCTTCCTGCTAAACAATTTAAGAAGGATGGCCTCAAATGTACAGAAGAAAACAGAATTCATAGACACAACCATGTAACATCATGGGTTGGTAAATATACTGGTTGAGTTTCATTTGAAAAGGATAGGAGATAGTAGGGAAAATTTCCTAATAAGAAACTATATCGAAGAGGCACCAGAGTCACTTGGAGAAGGTAATGTTAGAATGAGTAAGACAAATAAGACTAATATAACCATTCAGAGCAAAATCTTCATTACAGAGAGATGATGAAAAATTAATCTTTGAAGAATTGACAGAGATTAGGAAACAAATAAAGGGAAAAGAAAAGATAAGAAAGGAGAAAAAGGCTACAAAGGAGGAAAAATTAAGTCCTCTACAACTTAGAAGGAGCTCTAGACTCCGAGGTATGGTAAAGAAGATATCATCAAAGTGGATGGAGTTAATAAATTTAGAAGAAGAAACCCAAATACCATGTCCTAATAATGTTCCATCTGCACACAATCCTCAAAATTATGTTGAACAGTATTTCGAAGGCATCCCCAACAGAAGATCTCCAAGCATAGACCCAGTGCAACAACAAGTATATGACTATATAGAACCACTGGAAAAGAAAAGTGCCTAAATGGATCCAGAATCCTTTGTCAATCCAGAACCTGATGTCAATCCACAAGAACCTCTAATTGACTCTCTCAAACATGAAGTCTATGAGTTAGAGATATTGAACAGACATATCAAGAAAGAAAATGAAACCTTGAGGGAACAAAGTAGTTTGGATAAGGCTATTCATGATAATACAATTCTGCATCTACGGTTGTTGAATAGGAAGAATAGGAAGTTGAAGAGGAAGAATAGAAGCTTGAACAAAACAATCATCAACCTTAAATACATGCTTCCTATGAAGAAACCCAGAATGACAGTCACTTCAAGTAAGAGCAAAAGAAGAAAATTGGATGTACTAGCAGAAGTGTCTGAGCAAATGCAATAGGAAAGAGGAATTCACTTTTTTGGCAAATTGCATGAGGACATGCAATGATTTTGTAGTGGGAGTATGTTGAACCTTAGAATTACCCTCTCTTTGATAGTTTTTCTCACCTCTTTCCCTTACTTTTCCATAAGATTACAGATCCCCATCAATGATAAATGATAGATTTTGTCTTAAGGAAGGCATTAAATGATTGACATGTTATATTTTTATGTTTTTGCTATTTGAACAATTTTTTGCAAATTAGCTACAAAACGCAACCTATTTTGTAGCTAATTGTGTATTTTGTAGCTACTTCCATGGTCTAGTAGCTTCCAGGTGTCAAATGAAGAATCCGACCACATGGACATCTCTAGAATCATGTCGACATGGATTCTATCCTATTCACTATGCCCAGATCGACAAGAAAGAAAGCTCAAGATTGTAGTGAAAGGTGGAGTCAAACATATGATACTCGGAAGTAATAGGACTCTTCATCTTTTCTTTCGAGGTTAATCAATAAATCTAACAGTTCTATTGCAAGCATTAACTTGGATCAGCCACCTATGTTAACGGTTCTATTGCAAACATCTTGCTCGAATTTAAGTCACCTGTGGATTATGAGATGTTTACATAGTTCTATTGTAATAAGTGTGAGCCACATGTAGCTAGTTTTCCTCAAAGAGAGTTATGATTATTTCCTTTTAAATGTTGGTCGACAGAACCAAGGGGGGTGCAGAGAATTTTATGTATTGGGTTCAGACTTCTAGCTCTTTATTTTGGGACTTCGTTCTTTTCTATAATATAAGTCGCATGTTGACCAATGATCATTTAAGAGAGCATTTTCAATTAGTTAGTAGATCAACCCAGTCAGTTGCAGAGGGTCCCTACAATGAAGGAGGTTTTCTTTCCATTCATTTTCTGTTTAGTTTTAATTTCATTATTTTCTTTTAGTAATATTTCTAGCTTAGATTGATTTATTTTAGTTTTTATCAATAGCATAATGTTAAAACTCAATTGTACAGTCTTGTTCTTCCAACACATTGCATGAAAGGAAACACTTCTGTTTCTAAATAAAGTATGGTTGAAGTAACGAGAACACATTTTTGTCTAGCTTACTCACTTTTTGCTTATATATTTTCTAGGACAGATTTATCAATCCACTATTTTAATGAATGTTTTTGATAACCATTTCAAGTTGATACTCACCCTAAACTAAATGGTTAAACATTCAGTCCATACAATGGTTGAAATCAATCAGTTACCTTTTACATGTTTCATTTAGTTCTCTAGATCATAAAGTACAGAAAGTTGCTTGTATCCCATATCAAGAAGGTTATCCATTAAAATTGAAGGCTAGAGTAACTAGAAGTACTTCAGTTGATTTCATTCTTTATATTTATTTCAACATGCATTACAACTTCACCATTAATTTTAAGAATTAGATTCATGACTTAGGATTGATGATGAGATAGGACAAATGCTTTGTTTTTCCTTTTTTTAAATTAGATTTTGACTAGTTTCAACTCTTGGTTCACCTTTAGGAAGTTTAGATTCAGTTTCTCATAGTTTAGAGTGTACATCACTAGGAATCAGAGAACATAATCCCCCAAAAAAATATAAAAATACAAAACAACGAAGTAACAAGGGTTAAATAAGCACATTTATTGTACTGCACTTCATCATATTCCAAACCTCGGTTGATAATTTACGCAAGAAATTTAGGACACTAAATTTACTAAATAGTTCCCACATTGGTTGACGGTGAATTTGTAGGACACTTAAACCTCACCCACAACACAACTTTGACCAAACATTTGACTGGCTCTTTCTCCTTAATACGAGCTCAGATTTGAGTGCTATTCACACCAATGGAATGAGGTGATGAGCACTTCGATCTGGTGCTAGTCTGGGAGCAATCTGACCACTTTGAATTTTGACCTTTTCTGAGTCCTCTGAGACTTCTGCTTGTGTCTGGAGCCACCTGGATCATCTACTATAGGTATTTTCATTAGAATCACTTTTATCTAAATGGAATACATCTAGGTCACTGATTAATCAGAATTTTAAACATGAAGAAACAAATTAGTCAGGTCAAAAGTTTATTTTGATTGTGTATCTACAGATTTATATATTGAAGAAACCTTATGAGAAATCTCAAGTAAATAATTATCCTAAGGTAAGACTAGAAATTGCAGGGAAAGGGATAAATGGTCTATTATTTCATTGATTTCTTCTTCACCATGAATGACCACACTATTTTTTTTTAATTAAAAATTTAGCTCCTCAAATTATGGATTTGAAGACCATGGGACAATTTCATCACTAGTTAATTCATTACAAGTAGTATGACACAAGGGATAGTAAATTGAAGAAGAAGTTCGTATAAGGATATGTTCTTGAGAAATCAATAGATTAATCAATATAACGTTCCATTCATCAATGTAATCATATTTATTAAAATTATGATCATGCAAGGCTTTCTCTTGGTTAAAATATTTGATTTTAGTTGCTTGATTGTCAAGATCACATGATTCTAGGTCAGTAAAGAAAGAAGGAACAACATCTTGACATAGAGGACTTTGAAATAGGGATGAGAGATCAAAATTATCTTCACCCCTATACTCCTCTACGTGTGGAATGTGACCACCTTGCACCTGATGAGAACTTATAACAATGAATTGAGAATTGAGAGTATATAAAGGACTTCCTAGTGGAGCATATTGATCAAATGAATCAAATTACAAAGGGCCACAAGATGTAGATAATAGAGGATGATATGCACCCCTTGAAGGAAAATTTTTTTTAATGGGACCAAATTCGATATTCAGGTGACCTTGAGGAATCAATGGATAAATATTCACCTTATGCTTTGTAGAATTCTTATAACATTGAAATTTTTGTTGGATAAGATATTGACCATGGGAAATAAAAGAAGGTGGAAGAGGAGTATCAAAAATTTTACTTTATGATTTACCAACTTCAATAATAGCACCAGAGACTATCTTTTTAGGAAATGAAAAGTGATGAGGACAAAGGATAAAAGGGACAGTTGGTTCCTCCTATGAGATTAGAGGTGTTTCATTATTAATAAATTTGGGAGTGCACAATCAGGCAATGAATCAAATTCACGATGTTTCAAAGAGAATTGAACTAAATTTTGAAACTTTTCCATAAAGAAATCCCAATCCATGTTTTCTTCAAGAAAATCATAGAATAGGTGAACAAATCTATTTGAAAAACTCCTTATTAATTCACTGGGCTTCATTTTATGTTTATTAATCCTTTTATAGATATCTTGATAACCATACCTACCAAACGTTTGATGAAGATCCTCAAAAATTTGTTTAAATGAATGAATCGAAGCAACTAGTAAGGTATGGCACCCCAACTTAACTCAACCTTCAACAGTGAGGGCGAATAATTTACAAGAAACATCTTCATAATTTACTTCATGAAAATCACATAACTTAAGAAATTGAAATGTATGCTTGGATATGGATATTACACCCTCACTATCAAAATTTAAGTGATACAAGTTGTAAATAAGTTTCACAGGGAGTGAAATATTTTCCTTGTTATAAAAACATCCCAACATTACAATTTGGAAATTAGCCATTCATGATAAGAGATTCAAAATGGACTGAACAGGCTCAACTTGTTATCCGGTCATCCTTCTATCCCCAATTGTTGATGGTGCTGGATATCTACCAAAAAATGGGGTCTCCCCTGTATGAAGTCATAACTAGAGCTCACACAGATTGGAGTAGCAAACGCATATGGATAATAGGCCTGACCACCATATTCTTAGGGGTTTTCCTTAGCTGTAATTATAAACATAAGAGATTATGAAAAAAAATATTTGAAAAGAGAAAGTAAGTTGATACTCTGAAGCATACAATTTAAATGTATATAAAGGTACTTTCATGGAAGGGAAAAGAGAGAGTGTTCCTCCAGAAGATAATTAGTAGTACTATCCTAAAATAGAAACACAAGAGCATGAGAGAATCATTGATTAAACTGCAAAGCACTTGTTTAGTTGAGGCTTCTGTGATCCATATCAAGATTGAGAAAAGTTTTTCGGTGTAAATCACATGATAGAATATCTCTTGACGCGTTTCAAACCAAAGTACTTCATAGGATAAAAGTGATGATAAAAGAAAATAACAATACACATTCAATGAGATACATACCAAATCCAACAAAATAGTTCAATTTCATAGTATGTGTTAACAGAAACATACACCACAAAAGATGAAAGAATATTCTTACAATCATTCATGCAATATACATGAAAGTGGGATAGTTCTAGGAGCTTCATATATTAAGTGAAATTATCAAGGTACACCATTACAGTCATACAACACTAGCTCCAGTAGTTGAACATTAAGTCACCACTTACTCCTCCAAAGAACGATATTCTCTTGTATGCCAAGCTAGAGAATCCAAGGTTAAACGTACAAAGTCCTTTCTCTTGAGCTATGAGGGTGTATTTATAATGAATGAAGTGACTCTCCACCCCCCATGTGACTCTTGAACTCCCTTTTGAATCTTGAGCTCCTACTATGACCTTTTGAATTCCTATGTGACCTTTGAGCTACTACATGACTTTAGAGCTTTCTAGTGACTTCCAACATTTCATGTGGGACCCTTGGGCTTCCACACACTTTACATTTTTTTTTTATTTTTAAAATCACATAATTACATTCCATGAATGATGTGGCAAAAAAATGACACATATGACTTTTTTGGTGACAATTTGAGAAGACATGACTTTGCAACGATGACATAAGATTTCGTTTCATGAATGCCATAGTATTCTCCTTGCTACTATGAGTTTGACTTCATCATGATAAATATTTTCTTCTACCCCATATTCATCCTCCAAAAGTTGTAGATAACTGTTGGAACCTTCCAAGTCAGCGTGAGTTGCCATCTCTTTGTCTTGGTTGAATATCCCTTCATGTATTTCATGATGGTTGTTCCTTTTTCTCCTCCATTGCAAGTGTTCTTTTGTGACCTATCCTTCATAATCTCCCTTGAGAATCACCCTACCATGTTGATATGATAACACTTGTTAATGAAATCCACTCATGACAAGGCAACGTGAGTCTAAAACCACCTATTCTACCTTTTCTTGCTCATGAAATATGGTGACTGTGATAGGACAATGGGAAATGGTTTTGAGAGAGAGAGGCTAGAAAATGTGTAGTTGAGATCATTAGTGACCAAGGGATGACCATGTTGTCCACTAGAACTGCACAGTGCACAATAGGGAGAGGCTCCTTCAATGTTCGATCGAATGGGCAAGTCTAGGAGATAAGGGTCTTGAGCTTGCTAGCTAAGGATGAACATTGTCTAGTGCTCAAAGAAGAGAAGGTAGGTATTACACATTTCAATTTCATAGGAACTGAGGGGTGACAACATTGTCCACTAGAACTACGTAACACATAGTAAGATGTAACATAGGACAATTTAATACACAATCAGGGGTTTCAAACAATAAGAGAGACATGACTAGCTACAATAACTACACGGTGCATAGCGACTGAGCTACAGACTCCAAGGATTGCATAGTTGGGTACTACAATGACATACATGTGGACCTACTATCCAATAAAACTACACAATGTGCAGTAAGAGACTCACTTGGTGAAGGGATTGCGTAGTTGACTAGTGGAAGCAGTAGAATGCTAGGTCATTATATCTTGAGGATGCTCACTTCACCATGAAGGGGAGAGATCGGTTGTAGTGCACAGTTCGCTTCAACATTGTTAGGGAGGAGGATCCATTGTCCAATATAATTTATATGTCACGCAAGATCCATCCCTTCCTTCAAAATAATGTTTTCCTTGTGAATGCTTTTACATACACCCTAGAAATCACATCGATATAAATATTTTTTTGGGTGCACATCGTTGTTCATTATATCATGGTTTGAACATTAAATTGTATAATAGATCAACTGCACATAATGCCTTTTCATAGCATGGTTTCACAAAAGGGGCATGGCATATGTGCAAATGTTGGGAGGGAAAACTGCAACAAAAGAATCTATTTTGATATCCAGTATGATGTTAACTCTAAGGAGATAGATCAACTCACTTAGACAGTGCATTTTTTCCGAGGAAAAAGGTCTCGTTATGATAGAGCTAATATGGTGGATGATATTTTTTATACACACTTGCTTTTATTATGTGAATGCCATACATGGGAGGTCAAATGCATACATTTCATATTACAAGATATGGAGGTCAAATGCATACATTTCATATTACAAGATATGGATGACACATCACTTTATCATTCATATTACTATTTAATGTTATTATGGTTGCAATTTTACATGTGAGAGATACAATGGAAAGTTTAGTTCGTGGGATGTATGAGGAGGGTCTCACTTACCCAAACTTATTTTAAAATTTAGATAATTAAAAAAAAATTAGAAATATATTTTCAGAATTATAATAAAATATAATTCAAGAAAACTTAATTGAGAAAAAATTAATCACCTAAATAATTAGTCCGTCTAATTATTTCAAGAGAATACAAAAAGGGAAGAAGAATATGGAGTGAATAAAAAATATGTGAAGAGAGGTATGCATCAAATGTAGAAGTTGTCATTTTTTTCCTCTGGTTCATTTTTTTTAGTACAAGATGCTAAAATGTTTGGTGGCAGTAGACTTTTTCAAACGAGTGACAAGGTGGAGAGCATATTCATCTATTTATTCTATGAGCCTTTCATATTTTTTTTTATTTCTTGCCTTTATGATGCTTACAAAAGGTATGTTGTTTAATACCAATGTTAATAGCTATTTTTGTTGCAGAGAACTTTATTAAATTTATCATATCAGAATGGCCCCAGAAACATTTCCAATGTTGTCTCCTTTTGACATATAGTTGTCTTTGTGTGAGTCCTTTACATTAGAGACACCTGTGAATTAAGTTATGGTGAATATTTATCCCAAAATTTGGCCAAATAGGAAGTTGTGACCACTTTTGTTCAATAGAATCAATCATTTTTCAGCCATATTTATTATGCATACCTTCCTAGGATTCTATTTATATTCACGAAGAGCCTACGTTAAAATATAGTTTAATGTTTATGAGCCTTAAATCTTTGTCTGCTATATGCACGCGTAACCTTGTGGATAATAGAGAATTTCCTTAAATTTTCTCATAGAGTTAGCTTTCATTTCGATTTATGATTGTTGGTACCATTCTATCACCCCTTTTTCCCTCCCAAAACATGACCATTTCTTACCTCTTTTGATCATTTATCCCTCAAATGCCTTGGAAATTGATTAATTAATAGTTTTATAGTTGTTGAATTGCATTTAAATTGATTTAGGGGTTTTGTGTTAATAAATTAGGGTTTTTGGCCTAAATAACTATAGGAAGTCTCAACAACCTGTAAATGTCTTATCGTTTGACATGTGGCATTGAACAGCCAGGCCAGAGCGAAAGGTATGGGCGAAAAGAGGAATGTCCAAGCATGGACAAGCACCTATCCCGCAGCGGAAACATCCCTCCTATATGCGCGGTCAACTCCTAGTCAACTATGGCATGTTGGCACAAAGGCAGCAACAACACTCAGTTACAGTCAATCCGATTTTTAGTTGTTTCCTTGTTTTTATGTGCATAAGCTAGGATAGGAACATCTTTGCACTTTTGTAAAAGCAGCAACAGCCGCCCATGGATAAACATCCATTTTTCAAAGGATGTGAATGTATGTAATTATAAGGCCGAACCTGGTTATATGTTAGTTTACCTTTTTTACACTTCAGACCTTTACGTTTACACATATACATTTCTTGTCGCTTCAGAACAGAGCTTTTGATTTAATATAAGATTGCATTATAATCTCTGTGCATTGTTTAATACTGTGATCGTGGAGTAACAGTCTCGGTGTACCAAGAACGCGGACGCGCCCTGCGTGCATGGTATACCGATATTTTAATTACGTTTACATTGCATTTACATTGTTACTTCAATTACATTTCATAGTCAAGCGTTTGAATGATATTTGATATCGATTTATATGCACAGGGATTTGATTGATGCTTACATTTGTGTTTATGAATGCGCTGTTAGATGTCCATGTATGCACTTGAACAAACCCTCATCTGGATTGTGAGTCATATCCTGTAAAGGATTCGATCCAGGGTTGCTTTGTAAAGCACTGCTATGGACAATGCT
The DNA here is from genome assembly GCA_000404065.3 of Pinus taeda. Classification (NCBI taxonomy): domain Eukaryota; kingdom Viridiplantae; phylum Streptophyta; class Pinopsida; order Pinales; family Pinaceae; genus Pinus; species Pinus taeda. The sequence goes on from APFE031495007.1 coordinate 35,353, forward strand.
TATGATTTTTACCTTGCATGCTTATAATAAATATTCATGACTGTTGAGTGCCATTAAACAGGGGTTTCATGTTGGTGTCTCTGTAAGGGGACCGAAACCTTTAAATACAGTGATACACAGCATGTTATGGGTTGCATCTTAGCTGATAATGACATATAGTTTGATGCTTAGTTAAAGATTTGATTGATAGTTTAATATTAGATCTAGTCACAACATTGTAATTAGGAATAATAGGCCTAGAGTAGATCCTTTATGTCTATATATTTTAGGCACACGCCTCTAATTATACGCACCCTGGTCGATAATAAATTTAGTCCCATCTAGCACCCTAGATAGGACACTACATTTTGGTGCCGTTGCCGGGGAAGGCGTACTTAAAGGATTGAAAAGAAAAAAAAAAATTAATAAACAGAAATCAACAAAAATACAGTCAAAAGTCATGTTCATTTATGCCTAGGTTTAGAGACAATCAGGATAGATTTATAAGAACCCCCTATCATTCAAAAACTAACCCATCATCATCAGGAGTAGACTCTGTAAATAATTCAACACCAGCTGAGGAAAATTTCATTCAAGCATTAGAGGATAAACAAAAATCAGGGCAGAGACTTACTCTAGTTGAAAGGCAAACTTTATTCATACATAAATCACAGAAGAGAGACTTTCCTAGGTCTGCCACACAAGGAGAAAGTAGCACAGTGACTCAACACTCTCCAGAGACTGAACACTCTCCAGAGATTGAACACTCTTACCTTAATCGCCTCTTTGAAGGAAGTGACTCTGATATAGAGAAATCTACTAAGATGGCTGAGGAAGGAGATGGGTCAGCACCACATCAAAGACAGAGAGATGAGGAAGAGTCCACTTTTCCTTTTCCCATACAAGAACCACAGGAAGATGATGAGATCAAAATGAAAAATATACCACTATCAGTGCTACCTAATTTCTATGGTATGGCTTCAGAAGATCCGGATTCATTCTTGTTCGAATTTGACATTGTATGTCGGACATATGGCTATACTGATGATGCCCATAGGCTCACACTTTTTCCATCCACACTAAAGGCATCAGCCTTGAGATGGTTCATGGGGCTTGGTGAGCATACTATCACTAATTGGGATGGTATGAGAAAAGTATTCCTAAGGAAATATCAACCCTACTGCAGATCCAAAGACTCTAAAGATGACATCTTTAGAATGAGCCAACAAGAGGACGAAACCTTAGAGGAATACTTGGAATGGTTTATCTACAACTTACAAAAATCTAAACACCAAACTATGCCTCTTGAACTGACCCGCACAATATTCTTGAAAGGTATCCGAGAAGAATACATGGATGACCTCAATTTAATGGGTAAAGGTGACATTTCTGTTTTACCATTTGAAGAAATCGTTGATTTATGCGAAAAGTATTCAAGGAGTAAGGCTAAAATGGGAAAAAGAACCTTGTCATCCAAGGCCACTAAGTCCAATTCAACAAGTGTCACAAGGGCTGAGATAGGCAACCTGTTAGAAGAATTCAAGACAGATTTGTTAAGCACAATATGGAACCAAATTGACACTCTAAAAGCCAAAAAGAAACAAGAAGCTGAAGATCAGGTAATGGCTATTTTGTGCCCCAAGTGCTGGAAGAAACATGCATTAAAGGACTGTCCACTAGACAACATTCAAGTTTTTGCTTTCTGTACTGAACATCATGATATATTTAACTGTCCTAAAGTTAAGGTTTTGCAGAACTATAACATGGCAGCCAATGCAGAGATGGATAACATGTATTACATGGGTGAAAAAAGACCATGGCAGCCACGGCTAGTACCTCAAGGTATGTTCCCAAATCAAAACTTGCAATTTCCTGTGAATGATCAAATGTATGCACAAAATTCATGGAATGTACCCATGCCATGGCAGCACCAAAACAACCCACAGCAGCAATGGAGAGAATCTCAACAGTACTCTCAATCTTATCCTACATATCCTCAATCATACCCACCATATCCACAACCATACCAACAATATCATCAACCGTATCAATCACATCCCCAACCATATCAGCAGTATCCTCAGCAAGCTGTTTATCCACCTCAACCTACTCAACAAGCACTGCCTGCTCCTCCACCAATAAATCCACCACAACTCCAATTTCCAGCTAACTCACAACCTTCCAGACCCACACAAATTCCTGCTCAAACTGTCCCAAATCCGAATAATAGAGCAGAGAGGCCAGCCTACAGTTTATGTTCCACACTACCTTTGTAGAACATAAACTTGAGGTCTGGCAAGGTACTCCAGAAATATTCTCCAATAACACATAGGCGAGAAGAAAACATAGAAAACGAAAAAGAGATAACAACTCAAAAGAAATCAAACGATGATATCAGTGATAAGCAAATGAAACAATTGAATCAACCTTTTCCAGACCGATTGGTCCAAATCAAACCTCCATTGTCTATACCACAATTTCATGTCTTAGATGACATTAAAAATGTCTACATAAAAATCCCGTTACTGCAAGCTATAAAAGACATTCCTATCTACACTAAAGCCATCAAAGACATGTGCCTCAAGAAGCTTGCTAGAAAAAGGATTGATCCTCAAACTATTCATGTCATAGGACATTTAGCAGGACTTATGACCAATAACATTTCCATAGAGAAGTATGTTGATCCTGGCATTCCCAAAGTAACCACCATCATTAACAACATACAAATTCCAAACACTTTGATAGATCTTGGAGCCAAAATTAATGTTATGACTCGAGAGACCATGAGAACACTCCAGCTTACCAATCTGCAACATACAACAATTGTTCTTGAACTAGCTGATAGGTCTAAAGTGATTCCTGAAGGGATTTTGGAAGACATAATTGTCTCACTAGATTCTTGGGAGTATCCGGTGGACATTTTAGTTCTCCAACCCAAATCCAATTTAGGATGACACCCTATCATTCTTGGTAGGCCATGGTTAGCGACTGCTGATGCATTTATAGGATGTCGATCTGGAAACATGATCATTTCGAGAGGGACTGAAAGAAAACAACTCACCCTCTACCCATCGGCACAATCACCAGTAGTAACACATAATTTGTGGCTTGATGACAAATTTAATGACAAAAACGAAGTACAACCCCTTTTTAGCATTGACCAAATCTATGATTTCCAGGAACATGAAAATAATGATTTGGTAGAACTATTTCTTGCTCAACCAAATATTTCCGAAAATTTGAGACTTGACCAATATCACGATGTAGATGTACTTTTAGCTCAAAATTTTCAGGAAACATGCACCATCCAATCTTTGCAAACCACCTTTCATGACATCTTTCCAGTTCAATCCATCACCAACACTCAGAGTCAGGTTATAGAGATTAGTCCAGGGAAAACTTTGAACATAGGCAATCATCTCGACTCATCTCAACAAGAAAAATTAATCCAACTCTTGAGGAAATACCAGAAAGCCTTTGCTTGGGATTATGCCGACATGCATGGCATTCATCCTGACACATGCACTCACCGTATTTATACAGATAACACTATCAAACCAGTGAGGCAACCACAAAGAAGAATGAACCCCATGCTCCAAGATATTGTCAGAGAAGAGTTGCAAAAATTATTGAGAGTCAATTTCATATATCCTATTTCTGACAGTCAGTGGGTATCCCCATTGGTTGCAGTGCCCAAGAAAAATGGTAAGTGGCGCATTTGTGTTGATTACCGACAATTGAACAAAGCCACGCTTAAAGATTATTTTCCACTACCATTTATCGACCAAGTCTTAGACACCCTCGCTGGAAATTCATCATTCTCTTTTCTTGATGGTTTCAGTGGCTACAACCAGATAAGGATAGCTCCAGAAGACCAGGAAAAAACCCCCTTCACCTGTCCTTGGGGAACTTATGCTTACAATGTTTTTCCGTTTGGACTTTGCAATGCTCCAACTACATTTCAGAGAGCTGTACTAGCTATTTTCACTGATTTAATTCATGATTGTGTTGAAGTGTATATGGATGATTTTTCAATATACGACAATTCATTTGACCATGCCTTAGAAAACCTTGAGAGAGTTTTAAAAAGATGTATTGAATCTAACCTGTCCCTCAGCAATGAGAAGTGTTTTATGATGTTGAACGAAGGGATAGTGTTATGCCACTATATTTCTTCTCAAGGGATCACAGTTGACCCAGCAAAGATCCAGATCATTGTTGATTTACCCATACCACAGAATCAAGGGGAGGTAAGAAGTTTCCTTGGGTACGCGAGCTATTATAGAAGACTCATTGAACATTTTAATAAGATAATTTTACCTTTGTTTAAACTTCTATCAAAAGATGTACTTTTCAGTTGGAATGAAAATTTCCAACAAGCATTCAAAAAGAAATTATCAAGTGCATCAATCTTGAGAGGGCCTAATTGGAGCTTACCATTTCATATTTTTACAGATGCATCTGACACTGCAGTAGGTGCATCATTAGGCCAGAAAGAAGAATCTTATACTTATGCCATTTACTTCATTAGCAAAAATCTAACACCTGCAGAGTTAAATTACACGGTCACAGAGAAGGAAACACTTGCTATCATATATGCTGTGAACAAATTCCGACATTACATAACTGGTTATGAAGTCTTTGTGCATACTGACCATTCTGCCATAAAACATTTAATGAAAAAACCAATAACCAGTGGCAGAGTTACCAGATGGTTACTATTTTTACAGGAATTCAGCATCACCGTGTTAGATCGACCAGGTAAAGAAAACCAGGTGGTAGATTTCCTCTCTAGATTGCAAAACCAAGGTGAGGTTGTTCCAGTAGAAGATTCTTTCCCAGATGAACATTTATTTGCCATTTCTATAGTAAATCCTTGGTATGCTGATTTGGCTAATTACTTGTCTATAGGAAGGACACCTCCACACTTTACCACAAAGGAAAGGAAAAGACTAGTCAAACAAAGTGCTAGATATTCATGGCTCAATGGCGACCTATTTTACACTGGCTATGACATGATCATTCGAAGATGTGTAAGAAATGATGAGATAATTGATATTTTAAAATCTTGCCATGATGAACCATGTGGTGGGAATTTTGCAGCTAAGCGGACAACGTTCAAAGTTCTAACTCTTGGATACTACTGGCCATCCATTTTCAAGGATGCCAAGAAGTATGTAAAGAGTTGCGACATTTGCCAAAGAATGGGCAGGCCAACAGCTACAGATGAGATGCCTCTTCAGCCCCAAGTTCACCTAGATCCATTTGAAAAATGGGCTCTAGACTTCATAGGACCTATCAACCCATCCTCCAATGGTAAGAAGTACATCCTAGTATGTACTGATTATGTCACAAAGTGGGCTGAAGCAAAAGCACTGGTAAGAGCCACCGAACACACAGTTGTCAATTTCTTGTTTGAAGAGATTTTTGTTAGATACAGAGTGCCAAGGGAGATAGTAACTGATCAAGGTACCCAATTCACCTCCAATTTAGTCAAGGACATCACAGACAAATATAAGATCAAGCATAGGAAAAGCACACCTTACCATCCACAGGCCAATGGGCAGGTGGAATCTACAAACAAAACTTTGGAGGGTATCATTACTAAAACTGTTGCTATGAACAGGAAGAATTGGGAAGAAAAGCTCAAAGATGCACTCTGGGCTTACAGGATCACCTGGAAGGATACTACAAGATTTACACCATATCAGTTGGTGTATGGCAAAGAGGTAATGCTTCCTATTGAGTTTCAAATACAAACTTTTAAACTAGCTGCTGATTTACAGATTGACTTGGATGAGGCACAAAAAGAAAGAATCCAACAGCTTAACGAGCTGGATGAAATGATGCAGCAAGCAGAGGAGACCACCATCCTCATGCAAAAGCAAAGGAAGCAGTGGCATGATGCATATATCAAGAAGAAGCAATTCAAGGAAGGTGACTGGGCTCTACTTTTTGACCCTAAGTTTAGAGACCATAAAGCCAAGTTTACCACCCATTGGATGGGCCCCTACGAAATTGTTCAGGTTTATGACAATGGATCCGTGAAGCTCGCAACTATTGATGGAGAAGGCCATTCCTTTACTGTCAACGGTCATTGCCTGAAACTTTATACCAAGCCCATCAGCAAGGAAGATTTTCTACACACAGTTTCTCAACAAAGTGAGGTTGAGATACTGCAGCCCTCAGCTGCAGTCTCCCTGCCTTAGTTTATTTTCTTTCAATTTTGAAAAATTAATACTATAGAATAAAACGAAAAAAAAAAAAAAACAAAACATAAAAAAAGAAAACAAAAAACAATAATAAATGGGTTAGATGTGAAAACCAGTTTCTGGCACACTCTAACCTCGAATTCCTACTTGAAAACCAATTCGTTGGCAGGTAAGAATTCTCTTTCTTTATGAATGTTTCATGTTTCAGCTGAATATTGACTTGAGGAAAAGTCAAAATTTTTGTGGGAGAGAGGAGCATCAGTATTCTTATTTTCTTATCTTTCCATTGTAATTTTTTTTTTTTTTATCATTGTAAATTTTCCAAGCAGTTTGTTCCACCATTCCAGACTTCAATGAATAAGTTGTCTTGTCATTGTTTGATATCAGAGGGACCTGGTTATAAATATTATGCAGGGGGACCTGTTCTGTCCAAGAAGACCATGCTACCAGCATCAGCAGTAAGGGACCCGTTTAGACACACAAAAAGAGACCTTTTAGGAGATTGATACTTCAAAAGAAAATTACTTCAACACAGCTTCAACAAGTTTCTACAAAAGCAGGATCGAGACTTCATCAAGACTTCATCAATCAAGCACCCAAGCTCAGCAACACTTGCATGCACACAAAGAATTGTATGAACATCTTCAGCACTACAGAGGGACCTGTTGCATTCAAACATACCTCAAGGGGCCGGTTATGAACAACAAAGAAAATCAAACAACAGTCAAAAGTTAGCTCTACTCAGCATGTCAATGCAACAGCCGTCAAATAGTGTAATACATTCCTTGTTTTTAACACTTAATTTCTTAGATTAATTTTTATGTTAATTCTAATAGCTATAACTGTTATAATTAATTCCAAGGGCACATTTTCCCGTCCTCCCTTATTCCCCTAATTCTTTCCTACTCCAACCTACTCCCTACTTTTAAAAATTCATTCACCCCTCACTCCAATATTCCCTAAGCATCCTACAACCATCTACCGCCATACCCACCTCCGAAATCTACACCTCCAATTGGATGAGTACAAACAGGACACGTGGTGATATTTTTGAAAAAATTAATAAAAAATAAAAAGGGTAATTATATCAAGGCAAGCGACAGCAGGCCTATTCATTATGTTGCATGAGCCGAATGATAAATTCACCACCCGACATACATAAACCTCTCAGCGCTCCTATCATAATACTTATGCAAGCAATACTATCATCATTCCTCTGTTTTTTATTTTGAATACACTCTGAACCGAGCTTCATTAACAAAGGAGAAAATAGTGGTAATTTTACTCGTTCTCAGGATTATATATGTTGGTGTATAACTCCATTTGCATACGCTGGTGCATAAGCCTCCATAGCAAGGACCGAGGGCAGAGAACGCATCCAGTTTCCAATCTCACCGAGCTACATAACAAGCCGACCCAGCATTATAGTGAACATAAAGGAGCGACTGTCTCAGGTAATAAACTCAGACTTCCTTGTCAAATTCGCAAGTTAGGAAGCTCAACCCTCTGCCAAGATGACAAATAGGGTCGAGCCAAATGTATTTGATAGCTCTCAGTACCACGAAGATTGTATTTCGATTCTGAGGGAAATACAGTGGCTACCCTTTTTGGAAAAATTCCATGGAAGCAACGAAGAAGTTGCTAAGCAATTTTCCTTCACGTTTAATGGGGAGAAAGCCTTGATAGGCACTTTCTCATTCAGGGTTTCATAGGACACCATTGCCCAAGCAACAAGGGTTAGCCCAAAAGGAGAAAAGTACTTCAAAACCAAACAATTCAAAGAAAAATCGTGGACCGAATTCATGTTCAGGTCACGAGTCTCAGCAGTTAGCTGGAAGAAGGGAGTTCCAAGAAGTTGGTTAGTGCATCCCTGGGACGAAATGGTTTACATACTTCAAAAGTTTGTGACCTGTGAGGGCCGCTACATCATTGTCTATTTGTATCACATCAAGTTGTTGCTGCACATAAAGAAACAATGTGTCATTAGTTTACCATATTTATTATTGCAGAGCCTAACCAAGATGTCCAAAACCATTCAGAAGCAGAAAGGAAACGAAGGCAAAAGCTTATACCATTTTGGTTTAATCAAAATTCTCATTGAAGATGAAATGCAAAGAAGAGGGAAAACATGGAAGGAGTTCTTAGCTGCCAACCAAATCAGGGATGAGGAAGACAAAGAGGAATCACAAGAAAACTCAGGGTTTATGAAAGACATTGAAGAGGAGATTCCAGCATCATCCAGAGCTAACAAGATACCCCCACCTATGAGCAGCATAAGGACTAGACAAATGATAAAGGAAGATGCAAAAAGGGCAGAACAAGACAAAGTCTTCACCACTTACTAAAGAAGAACGAGAAGGGCATCAAAAGTTTAGTTGCAAGAAGATCAACCTGAATCTAATGCACCTATACAGCTGGATATTCAGAGTAGTGATGATTCACCACCAGGGCCAGGAGCCGATGTAGATATTGAAAGTCATTCACCCCTAGGAGCTGATATAGAGGTCGAGAGTAATAATAAACAGGAAAGAGGGTCACCACCTCCTAGTAAGAAGCAGAAGAAATTAAAGAGACAAATCGAAAAACTAAAAGAGGAGCTCATGGAGGCAAACATGCTGGAGAAAGTTATTAAAAAGGAAAATGAAATGCTCCGTACACAGAGCAAAGAAAATCAAAAGAAAAATGAAAAGTTAAAAGAGCGGGTTAATGAGCTGGAGGCTGAACAGATAGACATTTGCAAGTGGGCCACCAAGTGGTACAACCAAAAGAAGACCCTCAAGGAAAAGTACAAAAGACTGAAGCAAGAGCTCGATGACCAGAAAGATGCCCAGGTGAAGAAGAATGTAGACACATTGCTCAAGGCAACAGAGGTATAGGCAGGGACCGAGTTTAAAGGAAGCACTTCAGGGTTAGCATGAGGACATGCTAAGTCATTAAGTCGGGGAGAGATGTTGGTACCATTCTATGACCCATTTTTCCCTCCCAAAACATGACCATTTCCTACCCCTTTTCATCATTCATCCCTCAAATGCCTTGGAAATTGATTAATTAATAGTTTTATAGTTGTTGAAATGCATTTAAATTGATTTAGGGGTTTTGTGTTAATAAATTAGGATTTTTGGCCTAAATAACTACAGGAAGTCTCAACAACCTGTAAATGGCTTATCGTTTGACATGTGGCATGACAGCCAGGCCAGAGCGAAAGGTATGGGCGAAAAGAGGAATGTCCAAGCGGAAAAATCCCTCCTATATGCACGGTCAATGCCTGGTCAACTATGGCATGTTGGCACAAAGGCAGCAACAGCACACAGTTACAGTCAATTCGATTTTTAGTTGTTTCCTAGTTTTTATGAGCGTAAGTTAGGATAGGAACATCTTTGCGTTTTTGTAAAAGAAGCAACAGCCGCCCATGGATAAACATCCATTTTTCAAAGGATGTGAATGTATGTAATTAAAAGGATGAACCTGGTTATATGTTAGTTTACCTTTTGATACTTCAGACTTTTACGTTTACATATACATTTCTTGTGAACAGAGCTTTTGATTTTAATATAAGATTGCATCATAATCTCTGTGTGTTTTTTAATACTGTGATCGTGGAGTAACAATCTCGGTGTGCCAAGAACGCGGAGGGCCCTGCGTGCATGGTATACTGATATTTTAATTACGTTTACATTGCATTTACATTGTTACTTTAATTACATTTTACAGTCAAGCGTTTGAATGATATTTGATATCGATTTATATGCACATGGATTTGATTGATGCTTACGTTTGTGTTTATGAATGCGCTGTTAGATGTCTATGTATGCACTTGAACAAACCCTCATCTGGATTGTGAATCATATCTTGTAAAGGATTCGATCCAGGGTTGATTTGTAAAGCACTGCTATGGACGATGCTTATGATTTTTACTTTGCATGTTTATAATAAATATTCATGACTGTTGAATGCCATTAAACAGGGGTTTCATGTTTGGTGTCTCTATAAGGGGATCGAAGCCTTTACATACAATGATACACAACATGTTATGGATTGCATTTTAGTTGTTAATGACATATGGTTTGATGCTTAGTTAAATATTTGATTGATAGTTTAATATTAGATCTAGTCTCAGCACTGTACTTAGGAATAATAGGCCTAGAGTAGATCCTTTATGTCTATATATTTTAGGTACACGCCTCTAAGTATACGCACCCTGGTTGATAATAAATTTAGCCCAATCTAGCACCCTATATAGGACACTACAATCTTCTCGAGTCCTCCACAACATCAAGGATAACTTGTTTGACTATTTCCCAACATGCTTTGAAGAATTCTACATTGAACCCATCCAAGCCTGGAGATTTCCCATTTTGCATCCCTTTGATGACTTAATTGACCTCCTCTTTAGTCACTGGCCTGTTAAGATTGTAATTGTCTTCCCTGGTTATAAGTTTTGGAATGTACTGTGTGAATTTGTTGATAAATTGTGATCTGTCTAAGAGAGGCTCATTTCCTATGCTTTGGAAATGTTGTATCAGATTCGATTCCATTTCTTTGTGGGTACTGAGCTCTTTCCCTTGAGTATCTATGAGTTTTGAAATATTGGTATGTGCCCTGTGATCCAAGGTTGACTTGTGAAAAAACTTTGTATTTCTTTCCCCTTCTTTAATCCATTGTGTTGGCATTATGTTTCTGGTATGGTTATATGTTACAGATGTTGTACTTGATGGCAACACCCATGGCATGGCTCTCAATATGATGAGAATGAAGAAGTACGCAGGAGAACAGTTCAGAAGATGCGTACCCGCAGGTACGCCGTGCAGGGACCGTGTCCAGACACGCAGGTTACCCATTCATGAGGTGCGTAGCCCTAGTACACACACTTCAAGGTAGTAAAGTGCGCACATGTGGGGTTCCTTATGTTTAACCTTTGGTATTTAGCCGACGGTATTGTGTTATTATGGTTTTGGCCCGTGGTATTGGTCCATGATTTGAGGAAGAGCTTGCCTATATAAAGCAAAGGAGATCATTTGGCTTGGGTATGCTTTTGGGTTGAATATCTTAAGATCTGAAATATTGGCTTATTGTTTCAAAAGCTTGATCTATATGAAAGGAAAGTGGAAAGCGAATCTATGAAGGGTGATCTCTCGAGTGCTTGATCAGATCTGGGCATCCGTCTAACTGTAGCATTTTGGTGATCTGCAAATTCGGCCCTAATCTGAAGTACGCAGGTGTTTAACGGTGCCTCTGCGTGGGTACGCAGTGCAGAAAAAGGCGAACTGCGTGGGTACGCAGAGCAGCAGTGGTTCAGGTGCGTACGCACAGTAAACATACGCGACGCGATAGTCTTTCTGGGTGCGTGCCTACTGTGGCAGTACGCGGCGTGATAGTCTTTCTAGTTGCGTGCCTATTGTGGTAGTATGCGGCGCGATAGTGCATTTGGGTGCATACTGTACACAAAACAGTAGAAGAAGCAGTGCGTGGTCACGCAGTGCAGCAGAAGGAAATCTGCGGGTATACGCAGAGAAGCAGAGTGTGAAGTGCGTAGCGACGCAGGCCAAAGAAGGGAAAGTTGTGTATCTGTCTCATGATTATCTGTTGACTGAATTTTTCTGTTGATAAGGTGTTCTAGGTTTAGTTATGTTTTGTTGATCTGGTTACTACTATTGACTGTGAAATCTACATGTACCTGATGATCATTTGATGTTTATGGATCCAGTTTGAAAATTTATGAAAAGTGGTCGTTGAAAGAAAAAGAAGTAGGGGGTTGTAGCTCCCTTCCAGGAGAGACTGGAAAACGAGAGAGAGTTGTAGCTCTCTGC
>APFE031495009.1:16233-88156 GCA_000404065.3 Pinus taeda
TGGTAATACCAAGATCTTACAATATTTTATAATTGAGTAAAATATTCGCCATGCCTGGTGAGAGATTCGCCAAAAATTTAAATATACATATTATATTATTGATAAAATTGCCTTCCGTTTTTCCTATATACCATGGAGATTCGCCCATTTATTATACTTATAAATTTAGGGGGGTTTCTTAAAATTTTCCTTGATTTGTTATAAGTGAATATATCTAAATAAGTTGAGTACAAGTATCATTTACATGGATATTCTTTTTCCACGTTGTATACAATACTTTGTATGACTAATCTTTTTACGAATTCGAAGTGCTTTGCTAGTGATGTGGCAAGGCCTGCTTGCTATATGTATATATGGTGCCTAGTTATTGGTTAAACCTATTTGACATGATTGCCCATAACCCAAGTCTATGCTTTTGTTTGACAACATGGATTCTTCACCACATAAACCATGGCCTTTCATGACATTCACAAAATGACTTGCCCAAGATTCATCCTGCATTTCTAACGTGTCATGCCTAATCAATTATTAATATTGAATTCTGACAAATCCTTTACCATTATATATATCAGTCAACATTTCCCTCTATCAAACTTCATGTTTTAGTAAATATATGAGACCTCTATTAGTTGATGGTATATAATAATGAAACAAACTTAGAAATGAACCAAATTATTAACATGAAAAAATGAATCGTCGTGCTTTCACGATGACAACATCCACACTAGAGGGACTAGCCCATTATATCCAAATCAAAATGATTCCTTAGAGATTAATTTAAACCATATAATTATCATTAATATTCGATAGAAATTGGGGCTACAATATTTATATTTATAAGCCAATAAGTGGACCCATGGTTATGGAAGCCGACCATAGGACCGACGATAAGATGAGAGTTTCAACCAAACATATGATTGAGACAATGCTTCTAGAACCTCTATGACCATGCCAATATGACCTGGACCATAGAGTCATTGGTCATCCACATGGTGAAGTTAGCATGATGTCATCCTGTGATGTGACAACCCATGAGGGGTACTATATGTCACCTATTTTTTGTATTTTGACCAATCCAAAAGTGCCATTTGTCATTGCCACCTGGTAGCCCCTGGTGGCACCATGTTAGCTTGTTGAAGTCAGTATGCTAATTGTTCTACCATGTGTCATGCCACACTATCTTTTCTTCCATGTCACACCTTGTAGATTTCACCCATGTGTCTGAGTAGTTTTTTCATTGTTGAATGTGCAAATATGCCACATTTCACTCATTCAAATGGGCCAAGTCATTATCTAACATCACTTTTCCACATGCCTCTATTCGGTTGGTCCAACAGAATAGTGAAAATTTATGATACTTTGCCTTCATCATGTTGTTAACCTATTAGGAGTGTCGATAAATTGACTCAATACTTACACGCCCTTTAACAAAGTTAATAGTGTGAAAATCTATGTGATCATGGTCATTGGTTATTTTGATCAATGGTAGATCCACTCCAAAATCTCACATTGTTTAACCCTTTAGTAATTTGGGTTTAGCCCTATAGTTTTCCATTGTAATTTGACCAAATTTAATGTTGATTTTCAACTAGCCATAACTTGATAAAAAAACTAAATAAATTCAAGAACCCATATCTTCATGTCATGAGAACTTGCGAAAGATCCATCTATCATATAGCTTCACAAAGGGTCATGCTTCTTCTTTGATCATCAAGGATGGTCTTGTTTCTATTTTCCCATACATACCCTTTGAAATCTCCCCCTTTGTCATCGATAGAAACACCCATAGACATTGATGGTCATTGGATGTCAAAGAAAATCAAGAGCTCCAAGTGAAGTGCAACAATATCTCTCTGCTCAAATGTAAGTGAAATTCCTGCAGTCTCTCCTGGTTACATCAATTTCTACAATCTACCCCCCTTTTACATCAATGGAAAAGTGTCACAAAATCTGTAAAAAGTTTCCATGATGATGATCCTATATAAGTATTTGTTTCTAGATGATCCTGTATGAATACTTGTTCTTTAATTACCCTGTGGACATGATTGAACCATGCTCCTTTATATACCTTCCCCTTGAGACCATGCTTCCACTACTTACTTGTGATTGTTCCTATAATCACTGTAAGGTAATGCTTCCTTCATTGATGAGTAGCTTTCATATCTTCATTCTCATATTACCTTTAAATTATCCTGATGTTTCTAATGGATGTAATAAAGTTTCCCCCTATTTGACTGCAAAAATGATTTCTTATTTTCCTAATGTTTCATGTGGATGTAATGAATTCTCCCCCTATTTGGCTATAAAAATGATTCCATCTTTATTTCTTTTTTTGAATCTTCCTGCTTGATTGTTGATGTATTCCTAATCCCTCTTGGTAACAACTGATCATATAGTATTAAAAATAATTGCTTCCCTACAAATCAACCTTCTTGATTTTCTCCTCCATACGTTTACCCATGCTTGTTATTGTTGCAACCAAAGAATACCCATCATAATAATCTTCGAACAAGAAACTAATCTAATAGACTGAAATTTAATAAGTGAAGAAATGATGGGTTTTTCCTTAGGTTATATAACGTGTAAAAAACTCACGCCAAGGCCTTGATCACTCAATGCCAGGTCAACTTCTGTATCAACCTGTTTTCTCCCCCAAAACTTGATATGACATTCTCTTTGCCTAGTAGGTCCTCTCCTTTCTTGGTTTGCATTGGAAACCTTATGATGCATTCTCATGCAAAGTGACCAAGATTGTGGCATCTAAACCATCTTGTATTATACTTGAATGAGGGAGAAATTTATGCATACTTTATGATGGTAAAACCATATGAATCCAATCTTCTTGAAAACTTTATTTTGAAATACTAATAATCATATCGCCCATACACTCTGCAATCCCTAGCCTTATGTCCAAAATTTGTACATATAAAGAAATAAACAAAAAATGCACTTCAATAACTGGATGATTTTTTAAATTCATTCTACCTTGGAGGAGGATTTTGATGATGTCATTCTTCACTACCTTTATTTCTTCTTCCTGAGGGGACATATTGGCGCAACATATTGAGTGGCAACTCTTATACTTTAGCCCTCATTTTTGTCTTCAAACTTTTCTTGAATTTTATCTCTTGAGTCTTCTTTGAAGAAGACTTAGTTGTATAAATGATACATGTTCTATCACTTGAATATCTTTGAAAACTAAGAAGGTTATCCACTATTTCTGAACTTATCAAGATTTTGTTTATTTTTTCAACTTCAACCCTTAATGACACAATGTCTTCAAATCAAGACTTCAAGGACATGATTTATTCTTTAAGAAGTCTGGTAAAATTTACTTCTCTCTCTCTCTCACTTCCTTTTCATATGTTTGAAGATAGTAGGAAAAAATCATGCCTTCTTTTATAACATGGATTATTTTTTATCTCTTGGTCCTTGATTCATTAGTATGAATATATTATTGTCGGTTTTAATATCTTTGGCTACCAATTTACCTATGTTTGACTTTCAAATTTTACACCGTTTGGAGTTGAATATGAAATCAAACCATGATCACATATTTGACTAACACTCAAGAGATTATGCTTCAATCCTTCTATGCATAATACATTTTGTGCTATAGTTCTTCCATTATCAATGGTAACTTCTCCTGTCTCAAATTTTTTTGGCAGATGCATTGGTTCCAAAATTCACTTTTATATGTATTTAAAATCTTGGAGGTTTATGGAAATTTTGCAAGTAAATTTTTATCTTTTTTAGGAAATGGATCAATTTTAAATTTATGGCTTTTAAATTCAGTTTGCAACATAAAAATAGAGACAAATATACCATACACAACAATGCAAGACATCAAAATGATAAAGGAGTTCACAACTCCTGGGCTACATCTCTTGGTCTAGGTTCCAATGTTGGGCTTCTTTCATTAAGTGCCCAAATTTGTGATTCCATGGATTTAAAATTCTAATAATGCAAAAATAATGTCTCCAGTGGCTTCAAAGGACCCAAAAACCTCAAGTTGGGCTCTTGTTGGGCTCAAATTGATCAGAAAGTAACAAAGTTATGGCTCAGGAAAGTTTTGTTGTTAATTACTCTACAAATTGGCCATTATGTCTAACCATCCTACACTTTTCGCCATTCTAGAGACCGTCAAGCGCCAATTTCACATGGACCTTGGGATTCACGTTGTACTGGGTGAAATGTTTTACACAGTTAAATCGTCCAATAACACCTAAGCGCCCGATTTCCCACCCTACAGTTGGTCGTGTCGGTGCATGTGGTCGGGGGCTAGACCAACCCTGCCCCTACCATTCCACACCTTCTATCGTTGGGCATGGTCACATTAGTGCTCATGAGGCTAGGGGCTAGGATAATCGCCCACCCCCGGTAGGCTAGCACTTATCTTTCATCAATGGTTTCGTGGAGAAGTTCATGACCTAGGCCTAGTCCCCTAACTCTAGCACTCGACACGAGCTCCCAACACTCTACGCTTGATACTGTGCAAAGAGGTTATGGCCAAGGGATGGAGATAGGCTTGGAGCCCCTTAGTTGATGCTTCGTTGTGGTCACGTGGTGTGTGTAGTGACTGGGGGCCTTGGCTTAGTCCCAAGCCCTTTTCCCAACACAACATATGTTAAAATTTAAATAAAAATTTCCCCCCATACATGTTAAGAACCACCTGCAGGAAAGATGGTAGAGCACAAAAATTGTAGGCTTGAGTTTAGGGATTCAATCCATCTCGATCATTCGATCGACAAACCAAATCTTTGTTGCACCTCACATGGCAACCCATGATAGGGCCATGTGGCATGCTCCCATAAGTCCACTTCAAAACCCCTGAACCAATCAAACCCGCTCATATGCACGAATCACAAGAGGGAAATTTTCATCATTTGATTGGCCTGATGGTATACCCAGCCAACATGCTGACTCAACTGTATAGATTGCTCATTCAACAATCATGTCAACAACCTGCGAAATTTTTACCTGTTTAGGAAAACGATCAAAATGCAATAGATTGAGCATACAATGTCAGTTTTGAGTGATTCAATTTGTGTTGGATTCAGGACGGCAAACTCTATGTTTTGGCACCATTTTCAAGCACTTTTGAACACTTTCATTTTTGAGAACTTTTTCGATCCACTAGATCAATCCTCCCCACTAGAAGATTTTGGACCACCAAAAGACTAATTTAAGTCAATAGATAGGTGAGGATACAAATCCATCACATTTTCATTCTCAATCCATTTGGCCTTGCTTGGATTTTTTCCTTTGAGCCCCACACAAAGGTACTCCACATTCCCTCTTCCACAAGTTCTTTTTTTCCATCAAGGATAGTATCTTGCTACAATTCTTCAAGATATTCATGAGAAATATTCTATCGAAGGAATTTTAACATTATCTCCTTGATATTCAATCAAAGGAGGCTCATATAATCTCAAGTTCTCAACATTAGCAACTACATAGACTTGCATATATGGAGGAAAATATAACTAGAAGGAATTATTACAAATCTTTTATAAAATCTTAAAAGGTCCATATCTGATTGGTTTTGTTTTTTTAGCTTCTCCTTGAAGCCTCTCCTTGCTAATGTAAATCCAAACTTCATCTCCAAACTGAAAATTATGGTCAAAACGATGCTTCTCATGTCTTGTCTTGTAGTTGGAACAATGTAAACTTTGAAACGAGAATTATAAACTCGAAATGGGAACTCTGGCCAAAAAACCTTAAAAAACATCAAAAACAGTGCTAAAAATGAAAAGTGTGTATTCTAGAACAATGGGTTTCTTTAGGCTCAATTTTGAACATGTTTTAAAAATGGTAGTGAAAACGAATTTTTCGTGCAAAAATTGTGCAAAAAACACCATAAAAACGAAAAGTGTTGATACTGGAACAACAGTTTTTTTTTAGGATCAATTTTCAACATTTTAAAAAAATGCCAGTAAAACCGAATTTTTATGTGCGAAAAAACAATTGTTTTTGATGAAAAAAACACACTAATGTTTTTGGTAGAATAACATTTTTCTTTCCTAAGTATAAATTCAACATGTCTTAGTAAAGCTGATAAAGATAAAATAATGGGATCTAAAACACACTAAAATTCTATTAGATTTCATCCATGTTGTTAAACATATAATAACATCACACTAAAGATCGCTAAAATTCTAATTGTTTTCAACCATAACATTAAAGATACAAAAAAAATGGAAAATTTTCGACCATAAAATTAAAAAAACCATGAAATTATGAACAAATTAAATGAATAAATTAATAAAAATGTCATTATTTGTAGATTGAATGAAACATACATTATATATCTAATTTATTGTTGCGTTGTAGATATTATAAACAATAAAAATCATCATAATTAAAACATATAATCCAACAACATAAAAATGACTCATAACTTATCATTTAACACCATATGGAAATCAAAATTTTTATTTCAAGATACGATGCAAACATCAATTATATAATCTATCTTAGACAATTATTCAAAATCACTCATATTTTCTTGCACACCATTAGAATTCACATCTTCAGATGAATGACTGGATGCGAGCGAAGATGTTCCATATTCTTCTCTTTCATCAATTAGTGCCCCATCTAAGTTCACATGCATGCCCACCATTTCAGGTTTCAAAATTCTTCTAGATCTACGAGTGGTTTCAGTAGGCTCCCATCTCAACATTGTTCCTTCTGGTAATAATCTTTTCAGAATCTCTATCATCTTAAAGTGCAGAGTTCCTCTTTTAGTTAAATTGAAGTCATAAACAAGTATGTCAACATCGTCCAATTTTAAGAGGTCTGTGTAGCGACGATTTATATTTGTACCCTTTCTTTTTCTCTTTCCGCCAATTTTTTTATCAACTACCATCTTTGGCTTATACACACCATGAATGTGTGTGTATTCGTGGCATACCAATGTACTTCAACACCTGTAACATCTTCATTTTCTATAAAGACCTTTATAACCTTAGCAACCCAGAATGGATAGCCATTTGGATCTCCATTTGCTAGTATTGTGATCATGCAATGCTCCATATATCCTATACTGAACCGTTGTAAAGGTCGTCCATGGATTCACGTTGTACACGAGATCTTCTAGAACCAATATACATCTCTCTTTCCTCTACCTGTGAAGAATTAATAATACCTTGAGATTGTTGTTGTTAAACAATGTTTCTTTCCTCATGTTCATTTGACACATTTTGTGGCCAAATAAATCGATTTTTCAAAGGTATATTTTCATTTGTTGTTCTTGAAATGATATCACTTTTATTATTGAAAAATGACTCCTACCAAATTGTATCAATAATGCAAAAGTACTCATATGTATATCTAATACATTTTTTAATTTCTTCTAGGCAATCAGAATAATTTATGTCTCTATTCTATCTGCGTGCATTATGAACTTCACCAATTGATTGTAATAACAATATTTTTGATGCAAATATTGCATGAACTAGAATGAACTTCAACCAAACCTGATGATGGTTCCCATTTTGTAGTAGTTGAATACTTCTTGCCCCATATTAGTGTTTTCCCATCAATTTTTTTGATACGAAATTGATGTTGGAAGCTAATGTCATTAAGTTGTTCAATGAATTTCTCCTCACCATGCGATCCCAAAATAAACCTTTTCATGTCAACAGTTTATTCCAACACATCAAAAGTAGGTTCTGCCATGTATGATTTCTTAATACATTCATTTAATGATGGCAAGCTCCCAACTTCCTTCCTCCTCAATGTGACTAAAAAACAATTGAACATCTGTTCAATATGGTCATGAGTGTGCCCAACAAGAAGGAAACCAACCTTTACCTTCTGAAAAATTATCAATTCAACAAGCATGTTTAGATATCCAAAAACAACCTGATTTTTGTTTTCACGGGATGTGTTGTGCAATTGTAGATACAAAACTTCAGGAAGATTACTAGACCAATGAGAAGGCACATCATGAATTATAGTTATTGTCAGATTTGCATCATTATGAATATTTGGAGCTATGAAGTACACCCTTGGCAACATTTTCCCATTGAATACCATACAACTGACCAAGTGATACTGAATAAATTTTTTCTCCTGTAAATTTTTGGATGTGCGAACAAAATGTGGTAAAAGTGTTTTCTTTTATTCCATAGCATCAATTATCAAACCCACATATTTATTCATATTATCATAACACTTTTTTCAATGCTTGTACAACTTTCTCCTTTCACTTGTTTATTGTTTGCGATGCTCCTGAAGTTCTTTGACAATGGAATCTTTACAACATAAAAAAAATGCCATTAAGAAAGACATTTTAATAGTTGATGACTATACATTTTATAAGTTAAATTTATGAATGCTTACCTCTTTCGGACCCTTCACATTTATCCCTTTTTTATTTAAGAGAAGCACATGTACTGCAAATCCCCATCCTTGTCTTCTTAGGAATACTGACATTGTCAATTCTTTCTTCCATACCTTCACAAAATATTGATAATGTAATAAACCCACCATGTCCCTCAGAATCTTCTGCATATTCTTTGTACAAGTTGTAGAAAATTATCTGGAATATGTATTGTCTCTCTATTTGGCATACACTCTCCATGCTTTGAAAAGAAATATTTCATCCATGACATTACAATATTTGATAATGGCCCAAATTGTGTTTATGATGTACTTCTAAATAAAATTTGGGATCCTTTTCCAATTTTTTCTTTAATTCTTGAGAGACAAAAATTACCCATCGAATTAAACATTTTGAAACCCTTTCTACAAATAAATAAAGACCTAATATGATAATCATAACCTGACAATATAGATTGCATGCACCCAACTAAATATGAATTTTGCACGCTTTTATTCATTGAAAAATATCTCTTCCTTTTCTCTAATGCAAATTTGAAATCCATATGTTTCAAGCAATAGTTTTGATAACATTCATTTGAAATGAGAGCACTGATAGAACTTCTTCTCATCATATATTCTGCTTTACCCCTTATATAACTAGAACATATTAGATTGATACGAAAAGGTTTGCTCCTACTCCTCGATACAATATTTCCTGGCAACATTTCCATCATTGGATCATCATTTGTATAAGCATTTTCATCATCATTCTAAGGAATGTTATCCTCACTATGATCAGCTGTGCTTTTGAAATACTGAATTGGAGGATATTCTTCATCTTCCCCTTCTTTAGTGCTACTATCATAGTCCTTAGAATTAGGACTAAATGGAAAATTTGACTCGATGTTTATTGGATATTCTTCCTCATGTGCATTGTCAGTGCTACTCTCGTAGTCCATAGAATTAGGACTACTTCGAAAATGCGATTATTTACTTACTGAAAATTCTACATCATATTCCTTAGGATTAGGACTAAGTGCTTCATCATGTCCTTCATCACTATTGCTTTCATAGTCCTTAGGACTAGGACTAAGTGGAAACTACAACTCTTTATTTATTTGAAAATCTTCATCATGTTCTTCATCACTATTGTTCTCATAGTCCATAGGATTAGGACTAAGTGGACACCGTGACACTCTATTCATTTGAAATTCTTTATCATGTTCTTCATCATTGTTTCTTTCAGAGTCCATAGGATTAGGACTAAGTGGACATTGTGACACTCTATTCATTTGAAATTATTCATCATTCTCTTCATCACTATTGCTCTCATAGTTCATAGGATTAGGACTAAGTGGACAACGTGACACTTCATTATTTTGAAATTCTTCATCATGTTCTTCATCATTGTTTCTTTCATATTCCATAGAATTAGGACTAAGTGGACACTGTGACACCCAATTCAGTTGAAATTCTTCGTCATGCTCTTCATCATTGTTGCTCTCATAGTCCATAGGATTAGGACTAAGTGGACACCATGACACTCCATTCTTTTTAAATTATTCATCATTCTCTTCATCATTGATGCTCTCATATTCTATAGGATTATGACTAAGTGGACATTGTGACACTCCATTCTTTTGAAATTCATCATCATGTTGTTCATCGTTGTTGCTCTCATAGTCCATAGGATTAGGAGTAAGTGGACACCATGACACTCCATTCTTTCGAAATTCATCATCATGCTCATCATCACTGCATCTCTCATAGTCCATAGGATTAGGACTAAGTGGACACTGTGACACTCCATTCTTTTGAAATTCTTGATCATGCTCTTCATCACTATTGCTCTCATAATCCATAAGATTAGGACTAAGTGGAAACCATGACTCTTTATTTATTCGAAATTCTTCGTCCTGTCTTTCATCAGTGTTGCTCTCATAGTCCTTATGATTAGGACTAAGTGGAAGAATTGACTCTCCATTCATAGTGCAAGAATTTCCGTTATATTCATCAATATGAATAGATTTGTTATGCGACGAAGATGTTGATTATTCACAAAGCGAAACTTCACTATTAGAAGAATCCATGCCTTTCAAATAGAAGAGGCTGAATGATACAAATGTAAACTCTCCTAATGACAATATATAGCTTAAAGAATGAAAATTTCCCTCCAAAAATTTTCACCAAAATGTTTCCCTCCAAAAATTTTGTTTCGTGTATTTCCCTCCATTATTTTCTTCTACAATTTATTGAAAAATTTTAACTATTTTTTTATGTAATAAATCTTTTAAAATTAAAAGTGTAAACTAAATCTTTTACCTAAATTTATTTATTACTTAAACTATATAATATTTAATAAACAATTGAATGTTTTTTTTAAATTTTTATAATACCTTCTAAAAGAATCAATCCCACATCCACTGTGTTGTAAAACAATTATGTAATGTTCACTTTATCATAGTTTCATATATCGCCATAACAAAATTAACATGTTAAAATTTAAAAAAATAAATTACTCCCGCATTAACCATATGGTAAAACAATTCTGTAATTTCCCCTATATAATAAATTTCTGTTAAGTTATGGTATGTTCTATGCTTATGACAATTTACTTCTTTTTCTTATTATATTCCATAGATTAGCAATCACATGTACATAAAGTAAAGTGCAAATAGAACATTAAACGATCGACAAAAAACAAGCGAAGACAAGAGACACAAGATGTGGCGGCTAGCCAGGGACAAACCCCACAATGTGTGGGGAAACCCTTTGACCATATCTTCTTTTATCTTCAATAATTCAACAAAAAGAAATAGTACAATAAATCTGATTTATATCAACAGTAGCAAACCCTAGATCAGCAACATCAACATTAGTGGCTTCATCATCAAACTAGGGCAGACGATATCTCACAAACCAGCCGTCGGATTGGCATGATTCCACCACCAAAAGTTGCAGATTCCAAAGGAGGTTCAGATGAACCCATAGTGCAGTTTAGATGAAGAGATATTCTAGTCCACGTAGGTCAATCTTTACTTCTGCAGTTGCAGCTTCAGTTTTGGCAGCTTCCGACTTCAAAGTAGGGTAGTCAATATCTTGCAAACCATCTACCGGATTGACTTGATTCCACCACCAAAAGTTGCGGATTTCAGAGGAGGTTCATATGAACCTATAGCAAAGTTCATATGAGGAGATATTCTAGTCCACGCAGGTCAATCTTTACTTCTGCAGTTGCAGCTTCAGTTTCGGCAGCTTCCGGCTTCAAACTAGGGCAGTCGATATCTTGCAAACCGTCTGTCGGATTGACTTGATTCCACCACCAAAATTTGCAGCTTTCAGAGGAGGTTTAGATGAGGAGATCTTCTAGTCCACATAGTCAATATTTACTTCTGTAGTTTCAGCTTTAGTTTCGGCAGCTTCCGGCTTCAAATGTGTGAGAGAGAGACCCTTTTCTCGCAGTAGAGAAGAGACTCTTTTCTGTGGAGTAGAGAGAGAGAGAGATGTGATGAGATGAGTGAGTCCAAATGAGGAAAAGTCCTCCTATATTTATACACAACGTTGGTGTTTGAATAGATGCGACTATTGGGCTTCTGAGCCTACATGAGCTATAGGTCGGCTTGATAATAATTCCATAATCAAAATAAATTCATATCTCCATGAATACTTATCGAAATCAGATGATCTTTATATCAATCCTACACCTTTCAACAAGAGGAATCTAATAAAAATATTACCAGCCATGAATAAGATGACCCGCATGAAGTTTTACACTAGTTTCTAATTTTAACAGTCCCTCTCAACTAGGGAGAACTTCATCTGCAATCTATCTATCGATCGTTACTATTCATCCATCAAATGCACTGCCCTGTACAGCTTGACCCTTGCCCTACTCTACTCTATTCTACCTGTTCTGTTTTGTCTTATTCTTCCCTGTACTGATCTGTACTGTTTTGCTCTATTTTGCTCTGCTCTTGCATTTTTTGTTATGCTCTGCTTTTGTCCGAATTATGAAGAATAGGAAATGATCGAGGATGTATCATACTGACTCAAAGTCAGTCTCATAGTATGTACCTCTGGTCCCAAACTAGTCTTAACCAACCTGAAGTCAGCGTCATAGTGAGTACAACTCCACTGGTCTCAGACTAATATCATCCTCCACTGACTCAAGGTCAGTCTCGGAGTGCGTACCACTGGTCCTAGACCAGTCTCAACCAACCCGAAGTCAGCTTCATAGTAGGTACCACTCCTACCACTAGTCCTAGACTAGTATCACAGTCTCAGAGAGTGTACCACTAGTCCCAGACCAGTCTCAACCGACTCGAAGTCAGCATCATAGTATGTACCACTCTCATTGGTCCCAGACCAGTATTACACTGACACGAAGTCAGTCTCAGAGTATGTACCACTGGTCCCAGACCAGTCTCAACCGACCTGAAATTAGTGTCATAGTATGGTACAACTCCTACCACTGGTCCCAAACCAATATCATTGATCCCAGATCAATGGAGGTCATCCTAGCATAGGGAGTATGGCAGATACAACGATGCATCCATCGGTACTACTATGGTCCCTAACTTCATTTCCCTACTCATTGATCAGATGAGAGGTACTTCCCATGAGTGCCAAACTGCATGGGTAGGATGCCTCGACAGGAGAACTAATCAATCCTGTCCTCATAGGAGAACACATCAATCCTGCTAAAATTGCCATGGAGAACACATCAATCCAAGCTTCCATGAAGAACACATCAATCCAAGCCTCACAGGAGAACTAATCATCTTGCTACATAGGAGAGTGAATCATCTTATCCCACAAGAGAGCGAATCATCTTGTTCCAGTGCACACCACCAGGGGAGAGTGAGTCACCCTGTGGTCGTATGTTGCTCCAGTAACAACCGCAAGCCCTCAAAGCTCCTAGAGCTCAATGTATGCAACATGTAGGACCCTTGTACAAGGGTTTCTTGATGACTCCAAGTCATTTGGTAAAATCACATATTAGATCTTTCCTCGGGGCTTTGATAAGGTGTATCGACATGTACATCATCGTAATGTGATGGAGCCTTCTTACTCATCGACTTACCATATCCCAAATGATG
Source organism: Pinus taeda (assembly GCA_000404065.3). NCBI lineage: Eukaryota > Viridiplantae > Streptophyta > Pinopsida > Pinales > Pinaceae > Pinus > Pinus taeda. The sequence continues at coordinate 29,664 of APFE031495009.1, forward strand.
TTTATCTGCTAGAGCAATCGACAAATACGGGATTCCTCAATAATCAAATCCCACCTCTGGTTATTACAGAGAATCACAGTGGTATGTGTTCAAACAGCTCACTGAAGAGATTCCCCAACCAGATAGCTTCATACGAGATCATACTCGTAGATATTTATCTGGGCTAGGTGGTTCTTATGGCAACCGACTTCTGCTTCCTTCTCATCCATTATATCAAAGCAGAATCCAAAGAGAAACAACACTAAAAAGTGTTCCATTGATCCTCCACACTACCTACCTAATCAGCATTCGAATAATCATGCAATTTCATATTTCCAGCAGTGTATCTCAATCCATTAGTAATTGTGCCATGAAGATATCTTAGAAGATTCTTGACATCAATCCAGTGAGGCTCAACCAAATATGAGCTCACAATGTTAACTGCAAAACATATGTTTGGATGTAGGTTCACCAAGAACATCAATGTGAATGAGTTTATGAAACTCAAAGGCATTTCCCAAATATGATCCGACATCACTACGATATAACTTCTAAAAGTTAATATCCTCAAGGTAGTCACAGGTTTGCAGTCCATCATACCAAATCTTTCCAATATCTTTACCACATATTTTCCTTGGGATAGGAAACTTTCCCTTGGCTTTTGCCATACTTCAAGTCCTTGGTCCTTCATTTCAAATTCAGAAGCCAACTCCCTCTTACATTCTTGAATGAGAGGGTCTACACTTGTTAGAAAGAGGTCATCCACATAGAACACTAGTATGAGAGGCTTGTCATCTTCAACCTTAAAGTAAAGGTTAGGATCAGCTTCACTCCTAGTGAATCCCAGCTTCATCAAGTAGTTATCGATCCTCTCATACCATGCTCGGGGTGCTTGCTTCATCCCATAGAGAGCCTTCTTCTACCTGCATGCATGAGATTTTCGATCATAAATCTCAAATCCTTCAGGTTGCTCCACATAGACCTCTTATTCAATCGAACCGTGCAAGAATGTGGTCTTGACATCCATCTGATGTAGGTTCCATCCTTGTTAAGCCACAAGGGCTATGATCAAGTGGATGGTCGTATATCTGGCAATAGGTGCAAATATCATAGTCTATACCTTCCTTCTGGGATAAACCACGAGCAACAAAATGAGCCTTATACTTTTCCGTACTTCCAAATGTTGCATGCTTTATCTTGTAAAGCCATTTTGAAGTAACAATTGTCTTTTCCAGGGTCTAGGAACTACTTCCCAGACATCATTCTCCTTAATAGACTCATATTCTATGGTCATAGCATCCTACCATCCTTAATGCTTGATGACATCTGAGAATGATGAAGGCTCATTTTGTATGATCGTGCTCATGATGGTCAGGTATCCCTGATGGCTGTTAGGTTTCTTACTTTGACGGAAGGTTCCTCAGGGTGCAGCATGTCCTTTAGCATCATCAAGTATCCCCCTAAACCACGAAGGCCTCTTTCTAGAATAGGAAGGCTCATGTGGATGAGGATCAATAGGATCCATGGGTTCTTATACATCAAGTATTGATTCATCATCCTTTTCTTTTGGTTCCCTAGTGTCGGCTTCTTGAGAGCTCCTCAAAGTCAGAAGATTGTCCACCTTGTTGAGAGCCATATCTTCATCAAAGGTGACATCATGACTAATCACAACTTCCCTTTGACCGGTGGTCAACATTTCTTCAGGAGTCTTGGAACCCAATGCTTGATGAGGGCATCGATTTTGTACATAGACAACGGCGTTTGTAGTTTCAGCCCATAGAAACTTCAAAAGTCTTTGATCATGTAGCATGGCCTGGACAACTTCCACAATCGTGTGGTTCTTCCTTCCCACCACACCATTCTGCTCAGGAGTATGTGGTGTAGTAGTCTCCCTCTTAATGCCAACCTCAGGTATGCCTAAGTGAACCAACTGTAATATATTGGAGGTCTTGCTTTGGCTTGAGGGGAATGGTCCCCTTTTGAGCTTTCCTTCGGCACATCCTGGACATACACCTTCTTTCTCTACTCATAATTCAGGAATGCCTGTCACCATTTGTCTTACACCGAGTATAGATTTAAAATGAAGGGGGCAAACCTTCGATGCTAAAGTTCAGACTGAAGAGATGTGTCATAAGACATGACACCTAACGGAATTCCATCGACCTAATATAATGAATCAACACTAAACCCAAGAGTAAAGGCATCTTTAACATTATTTTTCCATATATGTACCTTGCCATCACTGAAGGTTACCTTGTAGTCTTTGTCTTCCATTGTCGAGATGGACACTAGGTTCTTTTTGAGGTTAGGTGCATTTAATACATCCTGGAATTTCTAACCTTCTTGAATGGTTGTCCTATTCCTCGATTCCCAACTCTCCTCTTACCTTTTCTATTGAATTTTTCATTCCTTTTATTGCCATCAGAGAGATTTTGATCATCGTCCAGGTGTGAGTCCTTTCTATCAGGGCACTCCCTTGCATAGTGACCTGCTTTATCGCATATGTAACAACGTCATTTTCTTCCAGCCTTAGGTCCAGCCTTTCCTTTTGATTTAGTCCCAGAATTATTTCTTTTCTTAGCATGAGAAGAAAAGGTAGCAGGAGGACCTTTAGGCATGGGCATTTCTTGCTCTTCTTCCCTTGTTTCTTCTTGAATGCATCTAGCCATTAATTCCTCAAAACCAGGAATTACATTATAGTTTAGAAGAGTAGTCCTGAACATGTACCATTCAGATGGTAATCATCCAGAGTCTTGACTGCCATTTCCCTGTCAGTAATAGCCTCCCCAATAAATAGGAGATCGTTCTTGATCTCAGTTATTCTTAAGAAGTATGCTTTCATACTCTCATCTTTACCCTTCTTGATTTCCCTTAGTTTATTTCTAAGAAACAAAACTTGATTTGCATCATTAACTTTAAATAAACTCACCAGTCTATCGTAGATTTCCTTGGAAATTTCCAGTTTAGAGATGTAGGCCACCAAGTGCTTGTCAATAGAGTCCCGGATGATCTTCTATTTTGACTTCTTCGGTTTTCCATTTGTTCCATGCAACAGCAGATGCATTTGATGGAGGCTCAACAATATTTCCTCTTACATGGTCCATCACTCCTGGATCTTCTAGGGTTAGATCGATAGACATCTTCCATCTATGATAGTCATATTTCTTACGAAGCTTGCCTTTGGCAGAGTGTTAAGGACCACATAGTTCGTTTAGGATAGCCTTGCCAATCTTCTCTTCTGTGATTGCTCTTGCTCTTGCTCGGGCTTTGTCTTCACCTCAGCTTTGATACCATGTTAATTTATGGCATGTTCTATGCTTATAATATTTTACTTCTTTCTCTTATTATATTCCATAGATTAGCAATCACATGTACATAAAGTAAAGTGCAGATAGAACATTAAACGATCGACAGAAAACAAGCGAAGACAAGAGACACAAGATGTGGTGGCTAGCCAAGGACAAACCCCACAATGTGTGGAGAAACCCTTTGATCAAATCTTCTTTTATCTTCAATAATTCAGTAGAGATAAATAGCACAATAAATTTGATTTATAACAACAATAGCAAACCCTAGATCAACAGCATCAACATTAGCGGCTTCATCATCAAACTAGGGCAGATGATATCTCACAAACCGACCATCGGATCGGCATGATTCCACAACCAAAGGTTGAAGCTTCTAGAGGAGTTTCAAATGAACCCATAGTGTAGTTCAGATGAAGAGATATTCTAGTCCACGTAGGTCAATCTTTACTTCTGTAGTTGCAGCTTCAGTTTTGGCAACTTCCGGCTTCAAACTAGGGCAGTCGATATCTTGCAAACTGTCTCTCGGATTGACTTGACTCCACCACCAAAAATTGTGGATTTCGGAGGAGGTTCAAGTGAAACTATAGCATAGTTCAGATGAGGAGATATTCTAGTCCACGCAGGTCAATATTTACTTCTACAGTTGTAGCTTCAGTTTCGGCAGCTTCCGGCTTCAAGCTAGGGCAGTCGATATCTTGCAAACCGTCCGTCGGATTGACTTGATTCCACCACCAAAAGTTGTGGCTTTCAAAGGAGGTTTAGATGAGGATATCTTCTAGTCCACATAGTTCAATATTTACTTCTGTAGTTGCATATTTAGTTTCGGCAACTTCCGGCTTCACATGTGTGAGAGAGAACCCTTTTCTACACAGTATAGAGAGAGAGAGAGAGATGTGATGAGATGAGTGAGTCCAAATGAGAAAAAATCCTCCTATATTCATACACAACGTTGTTGTTTTAATAGATGTGAATACTGGGCTTCTGAGCCTACATGAGTTGTAGGTCGGCTTGATAATAATTCCATAATCAAAATAAATTCATATCTCCATGAATACTTATCGGAATCGGATGATCTTTATATCAATCCTACACCTCTTGACAAGAGGAATCTAACAAAAATATTTTCAACCATGAATAAGATGACCCACATGAATTTTTCCCTGGTTGCCAATTTTAACAATTTCATTATCACTATTCCTCACATCACATTAGGGTTTTCCAAGGTTCGTTAAACGATTTGGAGAGAATTTGTGGAGCAAGTACATTTCTATCAACAACACATTCAACGGAGGATTATCGCATTTGAAAGGTTAGTTAATTTTTTTGTTGTGAAAATTGTAAAATTAAATAAGTTGAATGAAATTTAATTTTTTTTAGAAGTTAAAAATTTTTGTGGGACGCATTTACCCACTACGTCTGCAATGGGTGTCGTGGGCCTGATCATGCTCCCTACAGTCCAACGGGCTCATGAGTGAGGGGCGGAGGGGGTAGCTACCCAGCACCCTTCCCCACGCCAGCGGCCCAGCAGTCAGCAAGGGTGGTGGGCCATTAGGCTGTCGAGGTGGGGCGGGGGGCTGCGGGCGGCAGGTAGATTCTCAAAATCAACCCGCCACCATAACAAGTTGTTGAGCTGCCGGGGTGGGGCGAAGGGCTGGTAGCCAGCCCTCTGCCCCACCCGGATGGCCCAATGGCCCATCAGGGTGGCAAGCCGTTCTGCCGCCATGATGGGCGGGGGAGGTGGTGTCGTCAGGGTTGTGTGAGGTGGGGGGTGGTCAGGTGGGGCTAGGGTGGGGGGGGGCGGTTGTTGGGTTTCCAGGGTGAGGTAGGAGGGTTGGGCCCAACTATCGGCCTCTGGTGGTCCATTGATTTCCGGGGTGGGGCAGTAGGGTGCTATATTTTTTAAATTTCTTATTTATTTATGTATTTTTAAAATTGTTATGTTTTACAAAATTAATTATCATTTATCATTTTGTTTGTTAATTTAAGCTATTATTTTTTAGTAATTTACTGATTTATATGTGTCTTTTTTTTCAAGAAAATGGCATCAAACAAGATTTTTGTGAATCTTTCTGGACCAAAGACTATTAAAGGTGGATGTTCGAAAAACATTGTTGAATGAACTAAAACTAAATTGATAGCTACAAATCTTTCAAGTGCCTCAAACGATAAGAAGATGATTTCATACTGGAAGAAATCAAAATAAGTGAAAATTCCAGCAAATTTTTGGTATGTGAAGGAAAGAGAAAGCCAAGCTGTGAAGATATATCTATATGCTTATATACCTAATGATAATGGAAATTATGGGGTGCTGGGAAAATTCATAGACATGTGTTTGGTACAAGACAATGAAATTTTTTACATACTTACAAAACCACCCAATTCACATGAAAGGATTAAATACTAGTTATCATATTCATTGTATGCCACGAGAGAGGTATCTATAAAGTTGGGTAAACAAATCATAAATGAGATGAAACAAAATATTGTAAGTATCGTTATTTATATTTGTGTTTTTTGTTCTTGTAACTGTCTCATTATATTTTTATAACTTTGCTTTTATTGACATATGATATTTTGTTTGGCATAATTTTGTTAAAAGTTGTTCAATTATGTTGGGAGGCATTCATTTCATAGAGCATGATATTATGAAAGTTGTCAACGGTTTCTACTCAGTGTCAGAAGAAGATATGGAAAGTAAACAAAATGTAGTAATTCATGATGCTACAAAACTACATCCAAGGGATCAGGAAAAAAAATAAAATAAAATAAAAAATGCCTTTAGTGGATAAATGTAGCAAAGGTAGACAAGCTACTTTTGAAGATGAGGAAGTTGAAACTGACATGAAATAATATGTTGTCATTATTGATGATGACATTGGAACTAATGTTAGAGAGGAGAAGAGTCGTAAAAGACCAAAAGTAACAATGCCCAAGAATAAATTTGTTCTAGTTAATGATGAGAATGTTATGAGGAAGAAAGTAAAGTTGAACATTCTGAAGTAGTCATTACCAACAGTCAAGATCCTAGTGAAACTTCAAGAGAAAGCAGAGAAATCATTACTTCAGGAGCTGATTTAGAGGATGGCATTATTAAAACAAAACAAATGTCATTCGATAGAACTTGACAAGAGAAACTTAATTGAGGGTGGTTATACATTTCAGCGTAATGTGAGACAAATCTATAAGGCAAGTGAAGAACAATGTAAATATCAAATCTAAAATCCACACCACCTTCATGTTCACAACTTGAAGACATTGATGAGGTACAATCCATATGCTCATGTGGTTAATTATGTGCCTCTTGTTGATCCAATTCAGGTTCCCAACAAAGAAGCATTTGATAAGTCAAAATGTTTTGAATACAATTATTATGTGCTTGGGGGGAACCATTCTATATAAGCTCAAAGATAATTGATGGAGGAATATCCCAATAACCCACGTTTTGAAACAATGAAATGTATCATTTATGATGGTTTATTAGATACAAAAGCAAAGCTAGTGGCATGGAATCATAATTCAGATAATGAATATAGGATGTCTATGACTTTCATCCAAAGGGTTAGATCTATTTATAGTGAATTCGAAGAAAAATGTGGTGGGGATAATCTAAGTGTTACCGTAGATTTCCAAAAGGAGAAAATCAATTCAAAAGGCAATAGAGTAAATATTGATTTATTCACAGGTATTAATAACATTTTCCATTTGGAATTTAGAACTATACAGATATGGGAATTGATTAATGAGATTTTTAGCATGTGGTAGAACATTGGCTTTAAAAACTAGAAGGTCAAAAGGTTTAAACCATTGATATGTAGCAACAGTAAATCAGGTCCTAAAATGAAGCAACTTCCAGAAGATATGACTATCACACCTTGGAGAGCATTGCAAGGAGTGAAGGATGAAAAACTTTTCAAAGCAATATTATCTCATGTGAGGTCGGAGGAATTATCATTGGAGGAAATGTCCGAGGAATTTCAAAAGTAAGTTTGTTGAATTATTTTTACTTATTTCTATATTAAAATTTTCCTTCAAATATAACATATTGTTCTTGGTATTATTTCTTATACATATCATTATATTAACTTTTTTTACTTTATCTATGTAGTCACAAAGTTTACATGAAAATACAAGAACAAATGGTTAAATTGTTGAATGAAGATAGTTGTGAGAATGTTGTACGGAACTATCCAGATTCAAGTTCTACATCAACATTAATTTTTTTATCTTGCATTTAAAAAAGTATGTTGATTTATACATTCATTTTTATTCATCTGTATACTATTTTTATTTTATTACTTACACATATATTTGTTTATTTTATTAAAGATGAGGAAGGATGCAAATGGAGCACCATATAGTTTCAGAACCTTTATTGAAAAAATTAAGATCAAAAGACTGAAGAAGCAACGTCTTAAGAATGTTGAACTTGATCCAACTCTTACTCATTTCATTTGGAGTGGGCTTGACACAATTCAATATCAAGTAATACAAGGCGACTGTGAAGACATTGCTAAACTCACACCTAAAAGGGATTATGCCCTAGTTATTGCAGATATTCCTCATGGTTTCAATATTCCAAACATTGACTATGATAGTGACCCTTATACTTAATCTCTTAGAAGTGGTTGCGGGATTTCTAGAATTCACATCATCACCATTATGGAGATTTGTGACATTTCATTCAGACACACAATTGGCAATGTTATTGTCAGGCTTCAAGGGGAAAACAAACTCAAGGATGCAACTTACATGGTAAGACATTGAAAATGTGTATTTGATTAATGATAAAAAAAATTCATTTATGTACAATTTAATTGGACTTTTACTATTTCATGTTACAGAGAAAAGTCAAATCCTCTTAACCATGAAGATCAACCATTTATAAATGATTGTGAGTTCATCCATATTGATAGTTTCACAAAAGAGATAGCTATATGTCTATGATTTTTAATCGGGTAGATGGAAAGAGTCATAGCCAAGTACTGGCTTATGATGTTATTGTGAGAAAACTAACATATGAAGACAAAGAAGAAAAATGAGAGATAGTTAACTTTTATCAAAAACCACAGTTAATGATTAACTATCTTATAGACATGTGTTCAAATGAAGGAGATTGGGTTCTGGATTTATTTTGGGGCTCAAGCTAGTTTTATTATATGGAATTGAATTTCAATATATTATTTCTTAATTTATATGTAATTGTACTAATTTACTTCATTATTTCTTTTGTGCTTGATAATTAGGTACAACACTAGCATGTTGCCTTCAAAAACGAAGAAATTGCATTGCCATTGAAAAATATCCAATACAGTGCAATTTTATTCAGCAGAAAGTTAATGCTTTTCAATTTCTTCCAGATGCAATGCAAGAAATTGGGTTGAAGAAAGGGGACTTTAGTGAATCATGTGTGGCAAAAAGGGCAAAGGAACCCCAACCACAATTACATGGAATGATTGGAAAGGCATACATTGGGAGATTCGTAGACATCAAAGATCCATTTGAAGAGGAAAATGAACAAAATGAAGTAGAAAATATTGTGGAATAAGACAATGATGAAAATCTAGAGGATGAAGAGTTTGGATTATGTGATATTGTTGATTAAATTTAAGTTATGCTTGGAAATCAAGCTCATGTTTTGTAACTATTAATTAGTTATACTTGTAATGTTTTGACTTTGACATTTTACAAGAAGAATAAGCATTCAATTAATGTTGTTATGTGTTCAATATTTGTATTATGTGATTTTCGCATTAATTTTTATATAATCATTATTTTTTGAAAAACAGTGATTATTATTATTTTTTTGACATTAAATTCATTAAAAAAAAACAAACAAAACAAACAAAACAAAAACACAAAAAAACAAAACAAAAAAAAAACAAAACAAAACAAAACAAAACAAAACTAAAAAAAACAAAACAAAACAAAAACAAAAAACAAAAAACAAAAAACAAAAAAACAAAAAAAACAAAAAAACAAAAACAAAAACAAAAACAAAACAAAACAAAACAAAAACAAGACAAAAACAAACAAAAAAACAAACAAACAAACAAACAAAAAACAAAAACAAAAACAAAACAAAACAAAACAAAAACAAGACAAAAACAAACAAACAAACAAACAAACAAAAAACAAAAACAAAAACAAAAACACAAAAACAAAAACAAAAATAAAAAACAAAACAAAACAAAAAACAAAAACAAAAACTATTATTTAACCATTTTTAGTTAACATTTTCCTATAAAATTGTGATTTTGACATGTCATTTCTAGCAAAAAAATATAAAAAATGATCAAAATGTGTACTTTTTTAGTTATATTTATGGTGAAAATGGTTATTTTTATGTCAATTGTTAAAAATTGTTGTTTTTTAGAGACAATTATTTCATGTGCATTGAAAAATTAATTAGCGATGTATAAATATGTAGAATATCGAAAGTTCAAAATATCGACCTTCTTCTTTAAATATGAAAAACAATAAAAAAGTCACTCCAAAAAATAAAAATAAAAAAAAAATAAAAAAATAAAAAAATAAAAATAAAATAAAAATAAAAAAAACAAGAAAATATGAAGAAGAAGACCATTTCAAAAATTGTTAAATATAGAAATAATTATTTACATTTCATACATTAGAAAATTTAAAGTCAAGAAATAGGTCTTTTAAAAAAGGGCCTCATGCAAAATCACCACTTTTTTAAATCAACATGAAAATCACTAACATTCTAAAACGTAATGTACATAAAAAAATTAAAGTGCCAAAAATTATGCTCTAAAAAAATATGTGTGTTTTGCATCGTCCCTTTTCAAAATCGAGTCACTTTTTCGCTATCTCTACGAAACAGGTAACTGTATCAGTTCCCATTTCAAAGTTTACATTGTTTTGGCTTGAATCTTTTCCAACTGGTCTTGAACCATTTAATGCATCAATTGAACTTGTTCAATGAATCACTTTGTCTTATCTATGTCACTCTGTCCATCAATAGAAAAATTGTTTCCAAAGATAAAGTCTAACAGATATTTTGGTTAGTATCCCAAGCATGACTAAATGGAGATGTTTGAGTCGATGAAGTCTTGGCCTGGTTGTAAGCATGGTGGATGTAGTCTAAGTGTTCATCCCAAAGCTTAGGATGTTTTCTACAATAAGCTCGAAGGAAATGTACTACTGTTCTATTCACTACTTCTATCTAATCATCAATTTGTGGATGAAATGCCATGCTCTTCTTCAACTTGGTGTCCATGAGTCCCCAGAAACTTGATCAAAATTTCCAGATAAATTGAGAATCTTGATTAGAAATAATAGATGTGGGCGACCCAAAATGCACCCATACATTTTGAAAGAACATTTGTGTAGTTTTTTCAGTTGTAACTTGCTTCTTACAATCTATCAAAATATACATTTTTCTTAAACGATCCACAAAAAATAAATATAATCATGACGTTTCTTAGACATAGGTACCCCTCCCACAAAATCCATAGAAACACTTTCCCAAAGGCGAGAAGGAACAGGAAGTGGAGTATACAATCCCAACTTTCTATTCCTAGGCTTACTAGTAGCACACAAATAACATCCTCTTGATGATGATGATGATGATGATGATGATGATGGTTAACGTCCACTGAGACCAAATTGGTCTATCAGACCTATAATTTCTTAATTTCTAATTGTCTGACTCCTTGTCTTTCTTGGCGAGATTGGTGATGTAGCTTTCTTTTTCTTCTCTATGGTCTTCCAACTTCCTTTATCTTGCATCTCCTTCATCTCTTTTGGTTCTCGGGACATTGGTGTCTTAGCTTCGCGATCTATTGTGTTCGTCCTTTTGGGGATAGTCGGAGAATGCGCGTTATTTGAAACCTCATAACTGTCGATGCTTGAGGGGTTGTTGAGTTCACCTTTTTGTTGTTGGGCGGGGCTTTCCCCCTGCTTGTCTTGAGAGTTGTTTCTATCTTGCCCGATTTCTTGTAATTCAGAGTTTTCTCAAGAGTATTCTTCTTGCATGATAGTGTAGTGTTCTTTTTGTGCTCCTTCCCACCATGTAGATCTGTGGTGAGTTTTTCTAGCAAAATTTTTCTCGGAGGCTTTTGGGCAATTTTTGGCTAGGTGGCCTTTCTCAAAGCAAGATCGACATCTGAAGAGGACACTTTCATAATCGAGTTTCTGGTTCCACACATAGTCTTTACTTGTTAGGTGTATTTCCGCTGGGAATCCGGCGCTGAAGTCCATTTCCACACAGATGCGTGCATATGTGGTTCTGGCATATTCCTCTGTTTCTGGGCACCTGCAGTAAAATTTTCCAATTGCATTTCCAATGGCTTCTAGCGAAGAGAAATTCCAGAGATGCAAGGGTAGATTTGGAAATCTCACCCAAACTGGTGCTAAGGTTATGACTGTTGTTGAGGGATCGAAAGATGGGTTCCATGGCCTCATGAATATGCCTGACATATCATGACACACTTTCATTGATACAAGGCCAATAACAATACCTTTGTAATTGTGCCACCGTCTTTCCTATACAAAAGTGGCCAACAATAAGATAATTATGTGTTGCCCTTATGATGTTGACTCTATCACCTTGTGGAATACGTAGCTTTCCAAGATGATACCACAATTTATCATGAACATGATAATTTAATTCCTCTACTTCGTTACCTTGACACAAAGTTGCATATACATCCTTAAAATCTTCATCTAAAGAATATTGTTAAACATAGCTCTCGTGAATGATATAATTATGCTTAAGAATAATGGATGCACTAATAATTGGTCTAGATAAAATATCAACAAATTTGTTATAAATACCTTCTTATACCTTATTATCAAGTGGAATTACTACAAGAAACCCATCCATTTGAAATTCCTCACTTGTTGTAGCTTGGTTTGTGCTTGCAATTATTGTAAAGGCTGATGGTGAATGTGAATGACAGTTTCCCTACCCATCAGATATTGTTTCCATTTCTTCACACTTTGCACCAAAGCATACAACTCTTTGTCATATGTTGGATAGTTAATCACTTCATTGGTAAGGTTTTAGAATGATAACATATAGGATTACCATGTTTCATCAAAACTACTCCCATGGCATATTCACTTGCATCAGTTTGTATATAAAATGGTTTCTTTAAATATGGAAGTGAAAGAACTGGTGTTGTACTGATTCTCTCTTTCACAGCATCGAACGCCTTCTGTTGCTTGCCTCCCCACTAAAGAACCTATTTCACACTTGTCAAATCATGTAATGGAGTTGCAATTGATGAGAAGTTAGAAATGAACTTTCTCTAATATTGGGCTGCTCCAAAAATTCTTTTAACCTCTATTAAATTATTGGGTTATTGGGTTTAGGCCAATTCAAAATGACTTTGAACTTTGAGGGATCAATCTTCAATTCACACCCTCCAACAATATGACCCAAATATGCTAACACAGTTTTTCAAAATTCACATTTAGACATCTTCAAAAACAACTTTTCGTTATTTAAGACATCTAGAACTTTCTTAACATGCTTTACATACTCTTCACGAGTCTTGCTGAAAATCAATATATCATCTAAGTATAGTATCACAAAATCATCAAGAAACGGTCTTAAAACATCATTCATAACGCTCATGAACATTGTAGGATCATTACAAATCCCAAGTGGCATAACCAACCATTCAAACAAACCTTTCTTTGTTTTGAAAGTTGTCTTCCAAATATCTCCTTCAACAATCCTAATCTAATGATAACCACTTCTCAAGTCCAAGTTAGTGAAATAAACAAAATATTTCAATTGACCACGAAAATCATCAATTCGAGGAAGAGGATAGAAGTTATTTACTATGATTTTGTTCAAGGCTCTAAAGTCCACATACATGTGTCATGTACCATCCTTATTTGGTACCAAAACAATAGGAGACCCACAAGGATATGTATTTGGTCTAATGACCCCTTTATCAAGAAAATCTTGGATTTGTTTCTTAATTTTTGCATTGTCCCTAACTGACATCCTATAGATGCCAATATTTGGAAGAGGAGCATCCTGCTGCAATTGGATCTCTTGTTGGATTCCTCCTTTAGGAAGTAATCCTTCAGGTGCCTAAAACATCTTATCATATGTCTTAACAACCTCAACCAATTCATATTTAAGTTTTGCATCGTATCCTTGAAAGGCTTCATTTTTAGTATCATCTTTGGGTTTGATCAGCAATAGTACAAAATTATTACTAGCATTAACAAGCCTCTTCATTTTTCCAGCATTCACAAGAGATAAATTAAATTTCTTGTGATTTTCTCTAACAATATACTCAAGCCCATCTTTAAACAAATAATACTTGTTCTCATGGAAATGAAATATGGATTTCCTATCATATAAGTATGGGCTTCCCAAAAAATTCTCGCATATGTCAATTGGTACTACATCAAGTTTTGCCTCATCAATAAAATTTGTAGTGATGGAGAATTTAAGTATGCATTTTCTTGTCACTTGCAATTGTGCATTATTACACACCCAACCCAAAGGCTAAGGTTTAAGATGAGGAATGGTTTCCAAATTTAATTTCTTGACAATGGCCTCTGAAATAAGGTTGGCTTGAGATCCACTATCAAATAGAGTATCTAATTTTTTATGTTTTGTTATGACCCTGATATGAAAAAGCTCAATTCCTTCTTTTTCATTTCGAGTTTCAATGGGCTTGCTAGAAGAACTAGTACTTGCAATAGAATCCTTACCTTTCAATCCCATGGCTGCAATTTTGGTTTCATCTCCAGAATCAGATCCTAAATCATGTTGAGTTTTTGTAGTAGTCTTTTGTTTCCCCTTGTTGTTAAACCTTTTGTGTCTCAACTCAGGATAAATTTTCCAGCAACGGTCTTCATCATGGCCTTCTTTTGAACAATGTAACTTACATGTGATTTTTTCTCCCTCTTTCTTGATTGAAGTATTGTTTTTAGCTTTTCCTTTGAACTTCCCCTTTCCTTTGTCTTTTCTCTTGAATGGCTTCTTGCTAGTCTTTTGAGGAACATTTTTCCCTCTTGGTTCTAAATGAGTTTTTTGTATACAAACTTCATCTAGATTTGTAGGGTTAAATATAATAATTGTATGCCTCAAGTAACTATATAAACCACCTATGTACTTAAGGAGAGTGTCTTGAGAGGATACATCTACACCCAAAATGAGAGCTCTTCTTCTAACCTCTTGGGTATAACTTTGAACACTCATACGTTTTTCTTGTCTAAAATTTTTCCAGTCCATTATTTCTTTTTGCATATAAGCTAATGGATACTTTTTTTCCTTAATGCAGCTATGAAATCATTCCAAGAAGAAATGATCTTACCTTTTTTCTTTAAATCCTTTTGGGTTTTGGCCTCCCACCATATGAGAGTTGCACTTTCAAAATGAAGAGAAGTAAGTTGGATCTTAGTGGAATCATCATCAATTTTTTGAATCTTGGAATAGACTTCAATTTGGTGAACCCAATTATCCAAATTCTCAACATTTACTTCCCCATTATATATAGGAAATTCAAATTTTACATAAAGCTTTAACAAAGGTGTTTTAACATGTCCTTTTGGAGTTCTTGGAGGATTATGTGAAGGGGTTGAAGTAGAATAAGATGAGGGTGAAGATGGAGGTGAAGGAAAATGTGGAGGTAGAGGTGGTGGTTTGTCACCGTTTCCTCCATTACCTTTTGGAGGATTTGAGTTCTCTCCTTGCAACCCTGTGTTTCTCTCTTCAAATAGAACTTTCACCATTTAAGAAATTTCAAAGAAAGATTTTCTAAAAGTTCTGTCACCCATAGACATCATCTCATTTCCTTCTTCATGTGCCATGACTGGTGAAGTTTGAGGTATGTGTGTCTTCCTTGAACCCACTTGAGAATTTTTCTCTTCAAGCATTCATTCTCCTCTTTTCAGATTAAACCATGTAAGCATAAAAAAACACTTGCAAACAAAATCAAACCTTCAAAATAACCTTAAGCTCTGATACTAAATTGATCTATATTTAAAAGACTTGAAGTTTTATGGAAAAATCGCAAGTAAATTTTTATGTCTTTTAGGCAATCGATCAATTTTTAAAAGTACATAGGTTAATGGTTTTTAAACTCAATTTGCAGCATAAAAATAGAGCCAAATATACCATACACAACAACACATGAAAACAAAATGATAAAGGAGTTCACCCCTCTTGGGCTACATCACCTAGTTCAGCTTCCAATGTTGGGCCTCTTTCATTAATTGCTCAAATATTTGATTTCAAGGATTTCCAGTGCTTAGAATGCAAAATTACTGGCTCCAATGACTTCAAAAGACTCAAAAACCCCAATCTAGGCTCTTGCTGATCTCAAATTGGCTAAAACCTGACAAAGTTATGGCTCAGAGAAGTTTTGCTGCTAACTGCTCTATGAACTGGCCATTATGTCTAACCATCCTACGTTTTCCACCATTCTGGAGACTGTTGAGTGCCGATTTTGCCTGGCTTTGGTGGTATTCATGTTATATTGGGTGCAATTTGTCAGAAGGTTAAATCATCCAATAATTATTAAGCACCAGATTTCCTGCCCCACACCTAGTCATGTGGGTGCATGTGTTCATGGGTCAGGCCAACCGCACCCTCGCCATTCCACACCTCTTGTCGATGGGCATGGTCACGTTAATTCCCATGAGGTTAGGAGGCTAGGATAACTGCCTACCCCAACCAAGAAAACACCTATCTTTCATTGATGGTTTCGTGGAGAATTTTGTGACCAGGGGCCGGTCCCCTAACTCTCACATCTGATGCCAACTCCCAACACTCAGTGCTTGATCCTGTACAAATATGTTATGCCTAAGGGATGGGGCTAGACCCTGGGCCCCTTGGTCACTTGTCCATCATCGTCATGTAGTGTGTGTAGTGACCGGGGGCCAGGGCTTAGTTCTGATCCCTTTCCCAACCATAACATATGTTCAACTTTAAATAGAAATTGTGCCCCATACATGTTAAGAACCACATGTGGGAGAGACGATAGAGTGCATAAATTATAGGCTTGAGGTCAAGGGTTCGATCCCGCCTAGTCCTCCGGCCGCCTAAACAAAATTTCTCTGCACCTTGGAGGTGCCCCGTGGCAGCCCATGATTGGGACATGTGGCATGCTCTCATAGGTCCACTTCAAAACCCTTGAACAAATAAAATTTTCCCACATGCACAAACCATAAGAGGACACTTTTCATCACCTGATTTGTCTGATGATACACCTAGTGAACCTGATGACTTAACTATATGGACTTCCCAGTCATTAGTCATGTCAGCAACCTGCAAAATTTTTACTTGTTTAGGAAAACAATTAGAACGCAATATCTTGAGCATATGATGTTGTTTTGAGAATTTCAAGTTGTGTAGGATTTAAGATGACGAGCTCTACATTTTGTCATTGGTTTCGAGAAATTTTGAAAACTTTCATTTTTTAGTACTTTACTGATCGATTGGATCAACTTTACTTCATATATCTCCTTGATGTTGATGAAATCTTGACATACCACATATCATTTTTCTTCTAAGCATGTAATATAAGACCCCAACTCCCTTCTCTTTCTTAGATGGGCTCTCTTCTTTTCTATAATGATATGGAAGATGACTATAAGTGATTGTCTTATGACCAAATGAATGACAGAGAAAAATAACCATAAAAGAATCTATGGTACCTAGATGTTTGTCTCTTGCTTCTTATTTTGGGTTAAGACTCTTCTTGAATTCTCTTGGTTGACTACTTTTTTTATATTGGCCTCTTTCCTAATATGGTCAATTATGTCATTTTTCTCCTCCAATTTCCTTTCTCTTTATCCCAACTGCTTCTTTATTTCATCAAGCTTATTTATCAGGATATCATTCTTTCTCTTAACCTCCTCCAACCCAAATTCAAAGAAGATAACTAATGATGCTTCTAAGTCCATATTGCTTTGATCCATCTTCCAATGGTTAACTGTTCCTAAAGATAAACTGCTCTTATGCCACTTGTTGGCCCAAAAGCCACACTAATAGGGGGTGACATTAACTATACAATTTCTTAATCTCAATTACTCATTAATTCACGTAATAGTGTTAAAAAATTATATCATTATTTATCACAATGCATCACCACATAATCAACACAAGGATGCATCACATCACAAGGAGAACAAGTTTTAGGTGGAATCCCAAATGGGAGAAAATAAAACTCTTCTTTTACTTTTTCTTCAACTATTTACATCATTTTACAAGCCCCACTTGCTGGAGAAAACTACCCCAAAAGTATGCAAGTTGTTATTTGTAATAGGATACAACCTGATTGAGGTACCAACCTTGAATATGCAAGAAACTTCTCATTGTAGGCTACAACCTAATTGAGGCTCCTACCTTGATAATGAGTGGGCTCCAACTTCCTTTAGGATCCAAATCGATTGAGTCTCCAACCTCAATAATGAGTGTGCTTTAACCTAATTGAGGCTTCAACCTCCTTCTTCAACTTCCTTGTGGGCCTCTATTTCATCACATTTTCAAACCGGATCCACCATCAACATATATCATTGAATCTGCATATAAGGAACCTGTCATAACCTAAAAACACAATATGCAAATATTTCAACTGCCATGAACACTACCACTGTATCAATCTATGTCTCTGCTACACAACCTAAAACCACTACACTATCATACAACTTGCAAATAATGCACTATTTTACAACCTGCAACCACTAAACTACCATACAACTCGCAACCACTGAATGTTTATACAACCTACACCAAAATGTCATATGAATCACTCTTGTTAACTTTTGTGTTGTTGCCCATATATTTCTTCAATCAGAACTTCAATCTAGTCATTCAAAGCCTTCTTCAAAACCTGTTTACTTCATGTATCCAAAACACTTGCACCACGATCATAGACCTTCAAAATGAACATAAGAGATTTTCGCCATCAAATATGAGTCAAAAAAACATCAAAGCCCTCTAGTTATATTCATCTTTGAACTATGATCGTCCAACTTCTTTTGTAACTCAGGTTGGACAAATAATTCTCCCATAAATAAAAAATAACCATAACAAACTATATATTTAGTTAAGTGTTATTCAATATGAACATTTCCAGGGTTCCCTTCAATAGAACACTAGATTTTGATGCCATACACTGGATTATGTAAACCATGCAAAATATGAAAGTTTTGGTGATAAAATTAAAATTCCAAATCTAGTGATTGAGTGGATTTGAACCCTCACATCATCAGTATTATGCACACATCCTACCAATCGTGTTTCTCGATGATGCTTTCAATAAATTTGTTCTCACATTCCTTTGTTATAAGAGAATAAATCAAACTAAGTCAAGGACATGTATCATTTACATGGACAAAAATTTCCCACCTTGGATACAATACTTCATATCACCAGTCTTCATATGTATTCAAAGTACTTGATTGGTGATGTTGCAAGGCCTACTTGTTGTATGTCTATATGGTTCCTAGTTATTGGTTAAACTCGTTTGACATAATCGCTCATCACCCAAGTTTAACTTATTCGCCACATCAACTATGTCCTTTCACAATGTGCACACAATGACTCACCTAAGCTTCATCATGCATTTTTGATGTGTCGTGATTGATCAATTATTAAAATTAAATTCTACCATATCCTTCCCCACTATGTGTGTGTGTTTGTGTGTGTGTGTGTATCACAAGTGAATATTTCCCTCCGCCAAACATTATGCTCCACTAAATATATGAGACCTCTTCTAGTTGATGGGCTATAATAATGAAATAAACTTAGAAATGAACCAAATTATTAGCCTCCGAAAATGAAATAATTGTGCTTCCATGATGAAGACATTGACACTAGAGTGACCCAAACCAAAATGATTATTCAAATCTCAACCAAAACCATATAATTATCAGTGATATTCAAAAGCAATTGGAATTTTGACATTTTTATTTATAAGCCAATAAGTGGACCCATGGTTATGGAAGCCGACCATAGGACCGATGCTAAGACATGAGTTTCGACCAAACATATGATTGGGTTGATGCTTCTAGAAACCATATGAATTTTCCAATATGACTTGAACCCTAGGGTCGTTGGTCGCCCGCATGGTGACATCAACATGACATCATCAAGCCATGTGGTAGCTTGTGAGGGGTTCCACATGTCACCTAGTTTTAGGTTTTTGACCAATCCAAAAGTGACATTTTTCACTGCCACATGGTAACCCTAAGTGGCACCACGTCAACTTGCTAATATCATTGTGCTAATTTTTCTACCATGTGTCATGCCATGTTATCTTTTATACCATGTCACACCTTGTAGATTTATGCCATGTGTCTGAGAAGTTGCGTCACTTTTGACTATAAAAATACAACATGTGTCACTCGTTCAAAGGGGCCATGCCATTATCTAACATTACTTTTCCATGTGTTCATATTCAGTTGATTCAACAAACTCGTTAAACCTCATGCTAATTTTCCTTCATTTGGCCATTAGCTTATTGGGAGTGTCAATGATTGACCTGAGACTTGCATGCCTTTTAATGGTGTTAAATAATGTGAAACTCCACACGATCATAGCCATTGATCATTCTACTCAATGGTAGATCTTATCCAAAATTTCACACTATTTAACCCTTTAATAATTTGGGTTTGGCCCTATAGTTTTCCCTTGTAATATGACCCAATCTAATGTTGATTTTCAACTGGATATAACTTCTCATCTCGGAGGAGTTTTTCTGAGAAGGATATACTTTTGGAAATGTATCGAGTAGCTCTACACAACCGTCCCATTTTTGGAATATTTTGAGCATCATAATTTCATAAAAAACTCAAATAACTTCAAGTACCCATATATTCATGCAATGAGACCTTATGAAAGGTCCAACTATCATATTGCTTCAAAAGGGTCCTATTGCTTCTTTGATCATCAAGAATTGTCTTGCTAATGTTGTCCCATACATCCCCTTTGACATCAATGGCATCTTGTTGTCATCAATGACAACAGTACATGCGACAAGGGTATGTACAACTGCCAACATCTCTTGTTGAGTCACAATATAATTAAGATCAATAGGGAATGGATTTTTACTATTGAAATAGATAGCATAATTTTTAAGATTCTCTTTTTGAGCTTATACTATTTCTATTGTAGTGTCAAATGCATTTGTAGAAATATGGAATGATAATTCCCAATAATACCCCCTATTACTAGTATTGTAGATCAATTTAAAAAAAATAATAAATAAATAGATAAATTGACCATTAGAATCCCAATATAATTAAACATCTTTAGGAAGTATCTTAAACAATTATAGGTGGTAAAACACAACATAACTTCTTGTAAGTTAATGAAAATACTTTTCAAAGTATCTTAGTTTGTGAATTGTAAGTTAAGTTTATTTGTTGGTATATATCATACAGTAAAAATCATTTTTCTATTATTATTCACTAGGGCACCCACTCATATAATTTGCGACAAAATCCCCTTTACTTTTTATTGCGACGGATGCGAAGTAAAACCAATTTCACTCCACGAATTTCTTAGCCATGAATCTTTCATCTTGGAGAGAATTTTTTTTTTAAATGAAGAGGAGACTTGTAAAAAAATGATGGAGATATATTTCTCTATCATGGAATTTAATATGAATAAGTGGAAAAATTATATTAATATTTATAAATATTATTATTAAGTAGGTAGTTTATGTAGTATGTATAGTGAATTTTACATGGATTTTTATTCAATGATTTTATTTAAACAATATTCTTAATTTGACTAAATATTAGAAAATACCTTTAAAAATCACAATATTTAACCCTTTACTAATACAAACCCAATACAAGTTGCTAATTTAAAAAACCCCTAATTTCAATGGATATTGTAAGTATCCATTTTTTCATTAACATTTTTTATACCCATTTATATTTTCTTATTAACTTTCAACTCCATTTTCTATATTTGCCAATATTAAAAACATCATTAATTAAGTCTTGACTCCTCTTTATATTTTTTTATTTTTTTTACTTTGTTCTCTATTTTTGGTTGACTTACACTATTTGTTTCTTAATAATGTTTACATTTATTTGATCTTAATAACTATTATTAAAATATTATTTTTCATAAACTAGTAGTTATATGATCTTTTGGTATCTACATCGCCTTCTATTTATGCATGTGCCATCGTTTGCATCTTCTTCTCTTAGTGATGATGAGCCACATGAACCACACTATCTAGTTCATTTGAAAGGTGTGGGCAAAATTTTTTTCTATGTGATTTCTTCCTAAAAGACTCTTCATATAAAAACTCTTTACCCCTATTATATGCTCAATATATTGTGTCATTTTTTCCTTAATATATATTCCCCAATATAACTGCACTTAATATAATATTATCTCAATAAAATTACATAAATTAACTATATTTATAAATATATAATCTCTATATGATTGCAGGCGAGGCGACACATTTATATGGGATTGGATTCACTGCTCCTACCCAAGGGTAGTAAAAGGAGTAAGTGCTACTACCCAGCAATGAGAACCGTTAATAGGCAAAGACCACTATACCAAGGAGGCCGTACATTCAACAAACAACAATGTCTTGCTTGTCGATGCGCTTCTAACCGTAGATAATAATAATTTTTTAAAAATTATTGTCCATTTGTTAAATTTGGGCAATGTATTTGATGATGAAGTATATAAGTTGGTTCAAAAACGTGTTGACTTAAATCTTCTTCCAAAAAAATATTTGTAAGATTTTATATGTTGAGTGATTGATTTGGATTTTTTATATGCTTGGTGATTAATATGTTGGATAGACGATGAAGATGTGCCAGAACCCTAGACATAAACCCAAGTCTACATCGGCTTGGCATTTATTTATTGTTATATAAACAACTTTACCAACGATGATGGTATCATAATATTGTGGTAGACAAATAAATGGTGTGGCATACGTTCCAACTGGATGGGCATGGGCATGGGCATGGGCATGGGCATGGGCATGGGCATGTATTATTTAAGTGGGGTAATTATTATATACAATATTGTTTTGACAGATGGGCATGTATTTAAGTGGGGTAATAATAATATACAATATTGTTCCAACAGATGGGTATGTATGGGCATGTATAATTTAAGTGAGGTAATAATAATATACAATATTGTTCCGCCAGATGGGCATGTATTTAAGTGGAGTAATAATAATATACAATATTGTTCTGAAAAATGGGCATGTATTATTTAAGTGGGATAATAATAATATACAATAGTGTTCCGACAGATGGGCATGTATTTAAGTGGGGTAATAATAATATACAATATTGTTCCGATAGATGGGCATGTATTATTCAAGTGGGGTAATAATAATATACAATATTGTTCTGACAAATGGGAATGTATTTAAGTGGGGTAATAATAATATACAATATTGTTCCGATAGATGGGCATGTATTTAAGTGGGATAATAATAATATACAATAGTGTTCCGACAGATGGGCATGTATTATTTAAGTGGGGTAATAATAATATACAATATTGTTCCGACAGATGGGCATGTATTTAAGTGGGGTAATAATAATATACAATATTGTTCCGACAGATGGCATGTATTTAAGTCGGGTAGTAAACTTTTGATGACACTCATGGTGTTTCTCAAGCATGGTGATGACAGACATCGTGGTTTGTCAGCTCTTGTAAGCACCGAGTGTTCACGAATCTAGCCCCCTTTTATCCATAAATAGGTAACAGGCCCCCTTCGTGTTTTCTCCCCTTTCTCTTTTTAAAAGAAAACTTCTGGGGTTGCCTCTTGTCCAAAGCTACCAATTTATTGCACATGAAGGGATCCATTGTTGGGCGGTTGACAAGAAATATTTATTTATATTATATTTTGTTAACTGTGAATATTTATTTATATTATATTTTATTAATTTTGACGTTGGTAAGTTGATTCTCAGACCTTACCATCCATCTCTTTTTAGGTTTATTCCACCATTACTGTAAATAAATTTTGTTGAGTATTGATGAACAAAAACATTTCATGTGAGTCAATCATCTAATTGGTTGCAGTTATTATTGGAGTGTCTATGTACATTAGGTATTTATTATTGGAGTGTCTATGTACATTAGGTTGGTTGTACATCACTATCCACTCGTTTAACAATATAGTTTGTGTGAGTTTAACTCTTCTTCCTTATAATTTATGCTTTGGTTAGGTTTGTAAACAATGTTATACCATTATAATAGTTATTTACTATAATGATCATTATATAATTATAATGGTTATTTGTTACATAATTATAATATATTTAGTTAATTCCTATTTATTTTTAAATTATTATTATATGTAATTATATATAAATAAAATAAAATAAAATAAAAAAATGTGACTCATGTTATTCAGCCATATATTCCCTTGTTACCTAGATTAAAATAAAGATGTAGTTCTATCATTAATTAGCTATTGCATTGAGTCGCTCAATCATGCCAAAAATGTTTAGAACAGTCATATAGACATAGAAGTGTTACATGAATAGAGGTCATCTTATGTATATAGATGGACGTGCATACACACACAAAAATATTTTAGGATTTATAAATAGTAGTAAGGGAAGTGACCCTACTGTAAGACAGAATTGTCAATTTGTTGAGGTTATAAATGATAAAGATGGAAATATGGAAAGAGAGGTTAATATACTAATAATGGTTTATGCTATTATGGACATTACCATTGGGGATGGGTTATTAATTAATTACCCCTTCTTAAAATGCACTCTTGCACGAAAGGAAAGGGAAGACTGGGGTCTCCCTAAGGATGTTCTTAAGGGCAGAAAACCAAAGAACAGCCAATGAGGGTGGACTGATGTTTTATAAACTATGTTGTCAAAATTGTATTTTATTTTAAATTATTCTATAAAAAAAGGTTGTATATACAATGAGGTTCCATTATTCAATTGATATGTGTGTGTGTGTGGGTGTGTGTTAATTTTTATTTGTTAAGACATATTTCATTATATTTCTTTCAAATTGATACATTCATTATTTATCCAACTGTTGTGTAACATTAAATATGCTTGTGTTTGTTGATAGTTAGAAGATATTGATGATACACCTACTAACACCCAAGGTCAAAATTGGGTTATTAATAATTGGACAGGATAATCCAAACCATCCTTTAAACCATACCATGGCGAGAAAAGCAAGATTGAAGAGAACACCACAAGCTGAGAAATTTGAAGAGTTGATGAGATCAACATACATTTATGACATGCCACCTAGCCTTAATGATGTTGATGATAGTGAAAATGTAAATGCATGAAGAAGGACTGAATGAAATGCTTACAGGTTTCTTTGCAGATGGAAACAATGATGATGATAATGATCATATATTTGACAGTAACAATGATAGCAGGGGTAATTACCACCAATGTAGTCTTGATGATAACAACCTAAAGGACTCAATCAAGCAAGCAGCTAAGACACCCATGTTTGGATCAGGTGCAAATAGAACCTCAAAAATTGCATGAGCATTAATATTATCATAAATCAAGTCACTATTGGAATGGTCAAACAAAGGATTCACTACAACTAAGTTGAAATCTATTTCTTACTTTGCATTGTCAATTAGTGTGCATAATTTATAAACATTCATCAACTTCGTTTATACTTCTTTAATAGGATTTTAAAACCATATATTTTGTATAAACAGACATATTATAAATTGATATATCAAGCATGTTCATCGTAGGTCAAACATTCAATTGATTTAATCTGGGGAAATCTTTCAGGGCACTAAAAACTAAAATATTCCTTGAAGAGAATGTGTTGACATCAACTTTCAGAGAAGCACATCAATTGGTAGTTGAGTTGGGGATTGAATATAAGAAAATTCATTCACATAAAGATGATTGCATTTTATACAGAGATGAATATCAAGGCAAGGTAGAATGCATTGTATGCAAAGAGAAGAGATATCATACAGATGTACAACGTCCTATAGTTCCAAATATGGTTTTACGTCACATGCCAATTATACCTAGACTTCAACGAATTTTTCGTTGTAAGGCATTTGCACAATTGATGGGTTGACATGTAAAGAATAGGAGTAAATATGGATTCAAGTGAATTCCATCTGACTCCAAGGCAACGAAACACATAGAGGAAAAATGGCACAAAAAATTTATAGATGAACCTCATAGTATTAGGTTTTCTCTTTCAATTGATGGAGTGTGCCCATTCTCTTTCTTGAGATCAAATTATAGTGTTTGGCTAGTCAAATTGATAATGTACATATTCCCCCATGGATGAGTGTTAGAAAGGAGCACCTTCTGTTGACTCTCATCGTTCTAGGAAAACATCAAGTAAAAAAAACGGATGTTTATATTTCACCTTTTATTGATGAGATGCAACTGCTATAAAATGAATGACATATCATGTCCTCCATGTTGTATGGTGTTTTATGGTGTGCTATGTTGGACTATTCATGATTTCTTAAGACTTGGTGTTTGTTTTGGTAAGATAAAATATTTATGTATTTAAACCCTTAATTTATTTTCATCCCAACTTTCATACTTATGTTTACACTATTCTTTTGATGTTATTAACATTAATTATTGAATTACAAGTCTTCAAACAAATGGGATATTTGCATGACCAAGATGTGCATAACAATTTCATGGGTGTTATTCTAAAGATCTATGTGCAAATAGCAAGATTTTTCTGCCACCATATCATGAGTTTAGAAATCACCATAAGAATCAACTTGATGGAAAAATTGAAAATAGAGGCCCTCCCCTTATTATGGTCCAGGTGATTAGCTTAAAAAGTATGAAGATGTTGAATGAAGAGCCTGAGAGGATTTTTTTTATTGGGGTAATTCAATTGAAGAACTAGAACAAGTTGTAGATAATATGCCAGAAGGGATGAAAAGGAAATCCATATTTTATGAGTTCCCTCACTAGAAGGAAATCTTAATAGCTCACCTATTATATCCTATGCACATCTTCAAAAATGCCCCAGATTCTATATTTCGACATATATGAGGCAAAGAGAATGACACCTAGTCTTCAAGGAGAGATATTTCTCTTTCGTATACAAAATTTGATAGAATACAAGTGTGGCCAAACAAGGAAAATTAAACGTATGCAAAATCTCCATGGATTTTGAAAAAGAGAGAGCTAGACAAACTAAAAAAAGTCATCCGTTCAATGAGGAAACCTACTGGCTATGGGTCATCATTGAGAAATCTTTCATATTTGATGGACATCTAACAGGATTTAAAACACATAATTCTCATAATTTCATGAAGGTATTATCATCATTTAACTTTTACTCATAACATTTTTTTTGTTAAGCTTGGTAGGATCCTTCATTTTATATTTATAAATAACAAAATTACACCACTTATGTGAGATAGGTGGCCTCAACTTGCCTAGTGAGAAACCAAGTCTGTTGGCCACCTATCCTCATTATAAGACATCCAAAAATAGTAAAGTATCAGCCTTTTTAACCAAGCTAGATAAGTTTTAGTTTCATCTTATGACATTATATGTCTATCTATCATAAGACTGCATATTGTAAAGTAAATTCTACCCACAAAAACAAAAAAATACCACATTAACTGACTATTCATGTTTCTCTTCTAAAGTTGACTCAACCGATGTCGAGTCCTTGGAAAATTAACCGGGCATCTCAGCTACTTTGATGATGTAAGGGATGTGCCTTTGGATTCTATCCACGTGAATGTCCTGCTTGTGAAGCTGAAATTGAATTCTATGTAGATATTTTTTGTAGTTGGGCATATTTTGGAGGGTCAGAGCCATCCCCACTGATATTTGTTCCATCGCCTTCCCCATCAAGATTTTCATAAGCCAGTAAAGATAAAGAGTCTTCTTAAACTGAGTTATTCTCTACTATGGGGTAAAATGCACGGTGTATGGAGAATGTAGATACCCTCAAAGCCCTTCCCGGGCCTTCGACAGACTGTAAGATTATCTGCAACTGCACAAAGTTACATGCATGTTCATAGACAATAAATAACTGTAAAATCATTAGAAGTATATTACCTCCAGTCTCCATGTAGATTTGTTTGGAGATCACAATACAACCAAGCAGAACTCCCTCAAATCCGGCTCCAAATCAAGTCCTACACATAGAAGAGACAAGTGTAATCACAACATACAACTCTGATAACTAATACATGAATATATAAAATAACATATATTTGCATATAACTAAGCTACTCATGCTAATAGGCATTGAACAAACAACTAAATGAATGATAGTATCAACACCACAAGTAGACAGCACAACTGCAGTTCTATATTTATAATGGAAGAGTGATTACAACCATCTGTTGCATCAGCCTTCCTCTACCCCTTCATCTTCTCTCTCTCTCTCCCTTCTTGCTCACTTCTGATGATATGATACAATGCTCAATAGTCTCAGCTATCCTTTCAAATGCTCTGACCCCTTTCACAATAGTCCTAGCCTTGCTTATATAGAAATTGAGTTAGGGTTGCGAAGCTCCTCCTAGAGTTCACTAGGGCAAAAGCAATGAAATTTCCATTCTTTTCAACTCTTTTCCATTTGCCTCCTTCTTTCAGATTAGAAATCTTCCAAATAGGTCAAATTTGGATGTTTCGTTGCTTTTATTGAGTAATTTTAGGAACAAATACCTAGATATTTGTGAGTAAATTTGTTCCTTTGACCCTTAGAACTTCACCAAGTTTCACTAACATTGTTCCCATACTAGCAATATGCTTTCGTAGGGTCACTAATGCACCTCCAGGCTTGGTAGCAAGCTTTATAAAGTAGGTTGTTAGTGCACAGCCAGTGTTAGTGTGGAATCAAGGCCTGTGATTGTGGTCTTTGTTTCAATTATCATGTCTTTCCCCTCTAAGTTGATGAGGAGGTCAATTTGTTGTATAACAGATGCCCCCTAAAGTATGAGATCAGAGGCTACGACGATGGCAGAAATACTTTACTAAAACTATAATTTTCCTTCAAAAGGAGAGAGAGGATCGAAGCTTCGGGCAGTACTGGAAACCTGATACAACACATATATATAAACTGCTAAAATCATGTCCTAAGTCGAATATTCTCATGCTCAGTAGCTACGTCAGAGTGATTTTCTCCAAAGAGATATGACAAATGCTAGCTGCTGATAAGCACAATGCAGATCCGGTGTCATAATAGAATCATCTTGATCAGTTGTCTCCAAAAAAAAAATATCCGTAGCTTGGGAGAGGAAACAAGGTTTAATTATGCAAGCCTCTACCCAAGGTCTTGATTTCCGCTTCACCGAACAACATAGATTGATACATGTGAATATATGCGTTGATATTGAACATGCACGAAATCATCTTATTACTAGTCAATAATGGAGACCATTAATAGATGTGAGGAAGGCCACGGATAATGGTGATGGTCTCCAAGATGCACAGTACAATCCAACGAGTGTGAAAGATGCCTTTGTCGTCGAACACCCATTAGAATCGCTCAACCAGGAGCCAATAATGAGAACCCCTGATCAAACACAAGGCAACCTGCCACTAACGTCTGCAAGTACCAAGGCACTGAATGTGTTTATGGGTTGTCTTCCTAGATAGAGTGTTGAAGTTGATAGGAAGATATCTGTCAAAAGGTAGGCAATAAGGTTTCCTACATCAATCGACACGAAATGGGACAAGAATGATTTTGTTTGTTGATGAATATTTTGAGCATTTGGGTCTAAACAACGGAGGGCATGATGGAAGGATATGATTGATGGATTGATGAAGGAAACAAAAGGTTAACCCTTGAACAATAGAAGGCACGACAACGATTTTAACCATGTAGCACTAGACTCGTGAACACGACAAAGTGTCAGGATACAGAGATGAAATTACATCAAGGTATTTAGGCTAAACTCATAGGATGGTAGGATTCATATTTGAGAGGCCGTCATAAGGAAGGTTTATCTGAGGGAGTGCCATGTTCAAGGGAACGACTACTGCCAAACCATGCTTTCTAATATTGAATGTAGTTGTATTGTCAAATTTCCCCGTCTGATTAGTTTAATGAGTCCAGATGGGTAAACTCATTGATCTTTTCATATTTAAAGAGTCTAAAAAGGACCGTAAAAATAGCGAATCTCTGCCCTATTTGATTGGTTTAATGAGTCCAGACAGGCAAACTCGTCAATTTTTTCATGTTTTAAGAGTCTGAAAAGTATCATAAAAAGAGTGACTCTATATCTTGTTTGTGTAATTTAAAGAGTCCATACTAGACAACTCAGTGGTCTTTTCATATTTAGAGAGTCTGAAAATATCACAAAGAGAAACTCCATGGTGGTCCCTTTGTCATAGTTATTAACCGGGTGCAACAAAATGTTAATAGTATACCTAGATCGGTTACTTTTCCGTAAGTTAATCTATTGAATCCGGATAAAGAGAAACCTATGTTCAATTGATGTTGACCTCATTTTGTTATGAGTACAAGGAGACGGACTAAACTCATTTTTCGTCGTGAATTTTTAATGAGTCACTCGACGACAAACTCAATACCTTCATCAAATTTTAACGATTCAAATGAAGGAAACTCAAGGTATCTTTTTCAGTTTAGTGAGCGAGGAAAAATAGGAAAAGAACTGCTCATTCCTCCTTTGTAAATTTTAACAAGCCCGAAGGAGTGGAAAAACTTGGGGCTTTTTCAATTTAAGAGTGAGAAATGGTCCTAAAAAAGAAAGTGCTCTTGCTACCACCGTATATTTTTAACAAGCCTGGTGATAAAAAATAGGGACCAAAGACACAATGGCCTTCATGGCATAAGTCCAAGTGTGGCCCAAAATCAGATTATAGTTGAGTTTATGATCCAGGACTTCAATATCTACCGTTACCGTTTTCCCACTCAAGGTGATGGGATGGCTAGCTAGGTAACCTTTTGGGGTGAAAGTGTGGTCGTCGAAAGCTTTAAGGGAATTCAAGGGTGGGGTTAAGGTCAGAGAACCTAGAGCGAGCCAACATGAAGCTGACATGACGCAGATAGAAGCACCTTCGTCGATGACAGTTTTGTGTATACCTTTACCTTTTGAAGTTATGTGCACCTGAAATGCAAGTTGGTGAGAAAAGGGAGGTTTATACTTGCCCATGTCGAAAATAGAAAGCATGGAATCCTCTAGGCTAATACCACCAATATATAAAAGAAAAGCTTATCTGTTTTGTTGGGCATGTTTTTAATACTTCGAGTGCCAACATAGCCAACGACGCTCACACCAAATATTCAACAATGTTGTAGTTTTGGATAGCATGTGCAGATGTATTGTGTGTTGTGCGTCGAAGTGCCCCTTTTAGGGGTCGAATTACAAGGTCTGCAACTGGCCTTTCGATATGCAAATTGTTGGGCAGCAGTGAGTTTTGACCTAAGGAAGGTTCCGTTGCATGAGTGACAGGAGCTCCATAAGATTTGGCTCTTGTTTGTAGATCTATCATTTCAAATGTGTAAACGGTAGAAGATCCTTCACCAGCTGAAGGATGTTGTGAACCATAGTTGCCCCCTTGCAAGGGTTGCAGTTGGTTTGCAATAATGTTTTGCTACTGCTGAGGGGGGAAAGGAATATTCAGGACAACAGTGGTCCTACCAATATCCTTTTGAGCAATGTATTTTGTGCACTCCTGAAGACGCAGACAACGATAGGTCATGTGGTCTTCAGCACATATTTTGCAAGGAAATATGGCAGGTTTATCCTTTCCCTCGTTAGGAGGTGCAGCAGCCTTTTGTTTTGGGTTTTGCTGCTTTATTGACTGCTCTTCAGAAGGAGTGGTATTTTTCTTATTTTTCTTTTTCTACCACTAAGATTTTGTGTAGACTACACAGATTTTATCGCAGTGGTAGGAAGAGCAGTCGATTTGGTAGTAGTGGAATCATTAGGGTTGCTAGGGGCATTGGGGATTATGTCATAAAGAGTGCCAGACTATGATTATATCAAATCTAAGTGTTGGGCACGACATATGGATTGGTCTTCTGTGACTGCACCACCTAAAGAGACATCTCTAGTGATTTGTGGGAGTAAGGACCTGCAAAACCAGTCCATTAAGAGAAAGTGTGGGAGGGGAGCATTTACTAACCTGCACCTACGTCTCCATTCATGTATATGATCGAAGATGTGGGTGACGGTATCCTGACGAAATGAAGTAAGGAGCTTTTTCCCAGTCTCATAGTGGATGGGTAGCTGGAAGTGCTTTAGGAATTACATCGCTAAAGCGTCGAAGGTATTTAATGTCGCACGTGGTAACTCAATATACCATTTATCTACGTTGCCAGTGAGGGTGCAGGGAAAAAAACATAACCGGACACTATCATCCACCATGGAGTTAGAAACACTCCAAAGATGGTAGGTGGTGATATGGGTGCTCAAATCCTCCCCTTTCTTTCCATCTAACTTAGTGATGTCCGTTGGTATCTTATGTGGGATCGGTGGCCATTGTAAGTTATGATAGATGGGGTCGTTTGTCAGTTTGTATAAGTTGGGTATATCCAACATTTCCAAGAAGGCAGAGAGTTTGGTGCCTCTAACTTGGACCATGGTGATGACATATGACTTGAGGAGCCTTGCGCTCCTCCCATCATTTGACTCCCAATAGTATACATGGGTTGCATGGTGTAGCAGTTGCTTTGAGGTATGGTGTTGTAGAGTGGATTTCCATGACGGTTTTGATACTAGGGTATAGAGTTGCCCCTAGGATAAGAAGTGCCCCCTTGACAATATGTGAGTAGGGTGACCCCATGGATTAGTTGGGACCTCCTTGAGGATTCCCGCCCGACACAAAACTAACCATGTGTCCTTGGTTGACATAAGGAAAGCTCATGTCAATCAGCAACTAACCATGCATGCCTAAGAACAGAGGGGGAACTATTACGTTCCCTATCAGCATGTGCATATTAGGAACCCCCTAGGTATATGAATCTGGGGGTTTGAACTATACAATGGTGGCCGCCATTTTGTTGGTAGATGGGAACCGTGCCCATAGTGCCACATTGAGCATTATAGGGAGCGTTGTATGTGGCACTTGTTGAAGGTATGAAATTTGACATGAAAGGAGTGGAACCTGGTATCGGCTGGGTCCTGCTCGTAGAGGGTGTCATGTGAGTGGTTGTACCTGGGACAAATGAGATAGTGGGGTTCGCCACTACCGGTGTTGTGGTGACTATCGACTGGGGAAGTGGTGGAGGACCAAAAGTGTCCCTAAAGTCCCAGGATAAAGGGAAATGTGCCAACTACTGAAGCAAGAAGTATAGGTACTACGGGATCCAAGATTGGGTCCAACAGATTTGTAAGCGGAGGGTTTAAGGGAGGAAGGAATCCTTCGGTAAAGAAATTCTCTAGCAAACTTGAACCGTCAGTTGTCCAAACAGATCATGAGTGAGATCTGGGAGACTGATTCCCTGAACATGGGGAATATGGTTCACTGGAGCTTGGTGGATCTTCCACATTAAGTGGAGGAAGTCCTAGCAATCGTCTAGATTGACGACGAGGGCCACATGTAGCCACGTTGACCATTAATTTTTATCAATAAATTTTATCGTGTTATTTGTTAAAGTCTCAAAATGATAACACATGGGTGCCTAAAAAATACACTAAATGGATCCATCAACAAACAGAGGGAAATTTCCCTGTCTGATAAGCACCGATCATCGGATATGAAACCCAGTATCTTAATGAATAAAAAAGAAGGATGGCCAAATGTATGGTTATGCTTACTCTAGAGCTTCGCCTGAACCTCAGATTGAGGGGCCAAGTACTCTCATGAAGATGAGCACCCTCCCAAAAACTGAAGATAGAGTAGATCCGTCCATGTTATGTAACAGGATAGCCCGTCCCAATCACCTTGTGTAAGTCCCTAAAAGTTTGGCCACTAAAGATACCTCAAATCACAGACACCGTTGGGGGGGACATAGTCATAGATAGCACACTATTTGGGCAGGATACCTGAGTCCCCGAATCAATTCCGAAATCCCTGAAGGGATCCCTAATACACAAAATACCTAAATGATTTGTAATAGAAGGTAGGCTACCTTCACTTATAGTCCGATGTTGTCTCGTATTTTTCTCTACTTTTATTAGAGTGGTCCTGGTAGTATGGGTGCAGAAGGAATTTTTCTCTCTTTTAATGACACTGGTTTGGTTTTCGACCTTGGGCAGTTTATTCGCACTGCTTAGCCCAAGATCCTAGCCTGCCCTAATGTTTGTTTGCTCAATAAAGAGTTACTAATTGATTTTAGGTAAATTTTATGTGTACTTGATTATTGTCTTCGGTAGGGGAGTTGACGTATGAAATGTGATGAGATTCTGACTCAATAAATCATGCACAAAACAATGCTTGGAAAAAATTTCAATTCGATGAAAATAAGTTGTATTCTACATATTCATATTTGTTCCATGCATCTTAGTCATTTAACACATGCATAACCAAAATATTTCTTTCCAATGTTTCTTAACAACTACTTGAAACCAAAATAGAGCAGCTTTTAACGAGCTAAACAGAAGGATGAATAAAAAAAGTGAGTCTTTCTTTCGTAAAAAATGCTTTTAAGAAAGAAAAACAAAAAAATAAATTCCTAAAAATAAATTTCTAGGACACCTATTTTGCTAGCAAAATGCAGTTACAGATCTTCTTTATGTCCATGAGAAGGCTTCCTATCCCTTTTGGCTTCCAGACACAGATAAAAATCAAGTTATTTGGAGACCAATGTTCTATAACAGTGGCTACAGAGAGTTAATAGGTCCACTAATGCTCCCTGTGAATAGGCACAATGCTTTATAAAGCTTTGTGTAGCCCCCTAACCTGCGTTAGTGTGGGAAATCAGTCAAACAAAGGGCTTTCAAGATCAGATTCAGAGATGAATACTTGTAGGCAAGATGCAGCAAGATTTTTGGTGGGTTAGAAATGGATTGCAGAAGTATAGGGAGCTTTTAGAAGGAGGAGAAAATATAGAAGAGTCTAGGTAAACCGGGAACTAGATGTATAGTCCCCAGCGGAGTCACCAATTTTGCTATGGGGTAAAATGCACGGTGTATGGAGAATGTAGATACCCTCAAAGCCCTTCCTGGGGCCTTCGACGGACTGTAATATTATCTGCAACTGCACAAAGTTACATCCATGTTCATAGACAATAAATAACTATCAAAGCATTAAAAGTATATTACCTCTAGTCTCCATGTAGATTTGTTTGGAGATCACAATGCAGCCAAGCGGAACTCCCTCAAAGTCGGCTCCAAATCAAGTCCTGCACATAGAAGAGACAAGTGTAATCATAGCATACAACTCTGATAACTAATACATGAATATATAAAAGAACATCTATTTTCATATAACTAAGCTACTCATGCTAATAGGAATTGAACAAACAACTAAATGAATGATAGTATCAACACCACGAGTAGACAACATAACTGCAGTTATGTATTTATAATGGAAGAGTGATTACAACCATCTGTTGCATCAACCTTCCTCTACCCCTTCATCTTCTCTCTCTCCCTTCTTGCTCACTTCTGATGATATGAGACAATGCTCAACAGCTAAATCGGCTATCCTTTCAACTGCTCTGACCCCTTTCACAATAGCCCTAGCCTTGCTTATATAACAATTGAGTTAGGGTTGCCAAGCTCCTCCTTGAGTTCACTAGGGAAAAAGCAATGAACTTGCCATGCTTTTCAGCTCTTTCCCATTTGCCTCCTTCTTTTATATTAGAAATCATCCAAATAGGTCAAATTTGGATGTTTCCTTGCTTTTCTTGAGTAATTTTAGGAACAAATATCTAGATATTTGTGAGTCAATTCATTCCTTTGACCTTTATAACTTCACCAAGTTTCACTAACGATATTCCCATAATAGAAACATGCTTTAGTAGGGTCAATAACGCACCTCTAGGCTTGGTAACAAGCTTTATAAAGTAGGTTGTTAGTGCATAGCTAGCGTTAGTGTGGAATCAAGGCCTGTGATTATGGTCTTTGTTTCAACTATCATGTCTTTCCCCTCTGAGATGATGAGGATGTCAATTTGTTGTATAACATTCTCCTTGTGGTATGCCTAGGGTCCGAGATTGAGATCCTCCAATCCTCAATCTCGCTATGCTGCTTAATTTCTTCCTCCCATTCTTCCATAAATTTATAGACACCCACATCTGTTCCCTCCTTGTAAGTCGCAGTGGCTTCACTGATGAGGTGTTCAATCAGTTTTCTTCCTCTTCACGTTTCTGAAGTGCTAAGGTCTTTTTTCCTTGCAGGCTCCCTCCCACGTCTTCCATGCCCTCTTCCTCGCATTGGTCAAGCCATCTCCTCTTTGTAAACACCCTGTTCACAGGAACGATGAATTAACTTCTAACATTGAGTTTCATTGTCAATGTTAACCTTATTCATTTTCCTATCCCAGGTGCTCTCCAAGAAATGCACAGGTTTAGTGACAACCTGTTCTGAAAACGAGGCCAATCACCTTGTCCTAGCTTGCTTCTCTCTGCTTCCTTCCCAATTCCACTCATACCCAAAATGGTTGGCCAAACCTGCTCTCATCCAAGCAAGAGTTTCCACGCATGGTTGAGCCTTCCCTTTCCCCTCTGCCTAGTCAAGTTGTGTCACTTCTCTACTTTCCTTAATGCCTACCCTTCCCCAATGCATTGCTTCACCCATTTCACCCAAATAATCATGCGAGTTCACTCTGCTGCTCTCAAGAGGGGCTTCCCTGCCACTAACCAGGTCAACACTTAGGAACCTCATAGCCAGAACACTAAACCAAATAGTAGCCATACCTTTCCCGCAGTGTTTTTCCTAGCTGGCCCACCAATTTCCCTCCCTAGGCTTCTCCCAAGCCCTCCATCCATAACCAAACAATTTTACCATTGCAATAAGGTTATAGGACCAAGAAACATACCTGGGTTCACTCCACAGATGTCATCGATGATGTATCTACCTCCTTAATCCAGTTCTCTAGCTCCCACCACCATTCTCAACAATGTGATTAGCACTCCCCTATTTTGCCTTAACTCCGCTCTCAATAATGCAACTATCGCTCTCATATCCTTCCTTACTTGCTACACCTCCTGCCTTTTCCTTACCATACCCACCACCTTTCCTACCACCTCTTCATGTATGCATGCGGGAGGCCACCGCACCCATCACCATGAGCGTGTGGGGGGCGATGGAAGGCACCCTACCTTTACTCCTCATAACTATTCGTCGTCCTTTCCAGACTCCAGCACACACCCTGATCGAGGTTTTGGTTGATTGTATTCCCATTTTCCTGGCTTTGTTGACTATCTTAGCCCAGAATGTCCTCCAGGGCTTTGAATCTGTCATCCCTGGGTTGTAGAGGCCATAATGTTTCGAGCGAGCCATGATGTTGGTTACATCCCCAATTGGCCAAGAAGTCAACCACTTTATTTCTTTCCCTTCTTACATGTCGGACCATTATATAGTTAAACTTGTGAATAAGCTCCCCTATTTCTTGTATAAGGTGTGTTGTCCTCCAACTTTAACTCAATTTATCCCATGACGTGTCATTGTTTAGTTTCATCACTATGGTTGTGACCAGACTAGAATTGCCTTCCACCATGACATTTCGGTAACCCATTCTTATAGCTATTTAGAGACCCTGACCTATTGCAGCAAATTTTGCCTCGTTGTTGCTTTCTATTCCACACGAGTTTACATAAATGAGTCGGGTGTTCTCTTGGGTATCTCAGAACATGCCACCAAGTCCTGCTGCACCTGGGTTCCCTTTTGAAGCCCCGTATAAATTAAGTTTTTTGAATCCTTCTCCAGGGGTAGTGTACTAAATCGGGGAGTCTATATTCGTCCTATCTTTTTTCCAAACATTTGGAGCCAATATTTCCATTTTTAGTTTGAGTTTTTGAAGGATTATTGCTTCATGGGGGGGACTTGCCAGTCTTTGGGACTCCATTTCTCTGCTATATAGTTTCGCTGATGTTTCTAACAATTCCTTCCCATACATGTTCTTGGTTTGAGATTTTATTTTTGAATATTCTACAGTTTCTTTCTTTCCATATGACCCATAGATTTAAGCCTAAGGCGAGACCCCGTGCTCGGCTCAATATTGGACTAGAGAAGATATTGTTGTGCCATAGAAGGATTTTTTGCATTTATGTTGTGGAAGCCCTGATCCATCCTTTCTAAGACTCCTTTCAGTTGTTCCCATTTATGTTCCGCAAACGGGCAGGAATTCAGCATATGCTCCATATCCTCTCTCTTTTCTTGGCACATCCAACAAAAATATTGTCCCTGTATTGCTTTTTTCTGAAGTTGGTCCCAGGTGAGGATACTACCTTTGAATACCATCCATAGGAAATGGGCTACCTTTGGCCACCATCCTCCCTTCTAGATTTTTTTCCAGAGAAGTCCTTGTCCATCTTGGCCTTGTTCTGCTCTCAAATCATACACTTCTTTGCTAGTGAAGGTACCTTTTGTTGAGTGGCCCCATCTCAAAATATCTGGGTCATTCCTAATCGTGATTTTTCTTGATCTCATTTCTTTTTCAAACTTTTCCCATTGCTCTGTCTCTATAACCTGGCCCCGGTCTTCCTTCCTCTTCCATCTTCTCTAGTTCCATGTCCCTTGCTCTTCTTTCCAGAATTATTCTACATGTTGGATGTTGTTATCATTGGAAAATCGATATATGTCTCTAAGGTCTTGCCTATCTATAAGTATTTCTCTTTTCTGCCATGCGTCCTGCCAAAATCTTGTTGTTCTACCTTTTTGAATTTCCCAAAAAGCATGCTTGTTAATAAGGTCTCAATTTTGGCTTGCCAAGTTCCATATTTCCAAACCCTTGGGTGGGTCTCTGTATCTCAGTATTTCTTCAGTTCTCTCTGGCATGTTATATTTTCTTGTCCATATTTGTTTCCATAGGTCCCTTCCTCCCCCCAGCCATCTCCACCATAATTTATATCCTATTACTTGGTTTAAGGTGTAAGGATCCCTGAGGCCTGGCCTTCCTTCCATTTTAGGGACCCATTTCCTTTTCTGTTGAGCCCCTCCCCATAGGATCTTTTTAAAAATATCGACCATTTTGGTACTAGCCCCCTTAGGGGCTACCATGCCATACAGTTGGTAAAATTGGTATTGACTGCAATACTGCTTTGAGGAGGATTGTTCTGCCTACTAGGTTGAGGAATTGAAATGCCCAACTTCCCATCCTTCCTTGGATCTTGTGGAGGATCTGCTGCCATTCTTCTAGTTTTAGGGAATTTTCCAATAGATGCATGCCAAAATATTTGGTGGGAAGGTCTCTTGTGTTGAACCCCAGTGTCCTAGAAAGGTAGGTTTTAACATTCCCTTGGGTATTGAAGAAGAATTTATAGGATTTTTCATTGTTTATTTGGGTCCCTGATGCTAACATGAAGGTATTCAAGATTTCTTTGATTCTATGAGCTTCCCTAAGTAATACTTGGAAAAACAGCACTATATCGTCCACGAATTTCTGGTGGGTTATTGCAAGGTCATTCTCCCAAATACTAAGGCCTTTAATCCTAGACTCACGGGATTCATTCTTTATGTATCTTCCCAGACCTTCCACAGCTATAATGAAGAGGAAGGGTGACAATGGGTCACCTTGATGTAGCCCTCGAGTATGGTTAAAGGTTCAAGTAGGGGTCTTGTTCAGCAGGATAGAGATGATAGGGGTGGATATCATAGCACTAATCCAATTTCTCCATCTTGGCTTAAATCCATAGGCTCTGAGGATACTCTTTAGATACTCCCAGCTCAGTCAATCATAAGCCTTTGATAGATCTAGCTTCACTATCATGCCAACTAGCTTTCTTGTCTTGAGGGAATGGACAACTTCTTGAGAGGTTACCAGCCCATCTAGTATTTTCCTTCCCTTGATAAAACCAGTCTGCTCCGGGGAGATGATATTCAAAAGAAGGGGTTTTAACAACTTGACTATAAGCATACCTATAATTTTATAAATGGCATTTCATGGGCTATAGGTCGGAATCCCTGAGGGTCTTCTGAGTTCGAAGTCTTAGGAATGAGATTTATAAACGTAGAGTTTAGACTGGGGCATACCTTTTTGTTTCGCCTTGATTCCTCCACAACTTCTAGTATATCTCTTCCCATGAAGTGCCAAGTGGCTTGGTAAAATTTTGATGTAAACCCATTTGGACCTAGGTCCTTATTTTTTTCATACCTTTGACGATTTCTTGCACCTCTTTGAGCGTGGTTTCTCTCATCAAGGTTAATTTTTCATCCTATGTGACCTTGTGAGGTATATGTTGGGAGATTCTTTAAATTGCTTCTGTTTCGTCTTCTTATGGTTCTTATAGGAGGTCTCTGAAGTGGTTTACTAAGAGCCCCTCCATATCCTCATGTTGTACATTGTGGTTCCCCTCTTCATCTTTTATTATTTTGTTTTGACGGTGTTGGATCATGGCTTTATGGAAGAACCAGCTATTATGCTCCCCTTCTCTCAACAAATTCACCCTTGATTTTTGTTTCCATAGAATCTCTTCTTTCTTCTGCCTTTCTTATAGATAACTTATTAATTGACCCTCCTCTGCTGCTAACTCTTATGATCTTCCTTCCTGAATTATTTTTTTTTCACTTCTATCATCTTTTGATTTAGTTGTTGTTGATCCTTCATGATGTGCCTGAATCTTCTTTGTTCCATTTCCTTATCTTCTTAATTTCTTTAAGTTTTAATTGGAACATGTGCGTACATTTCCTCCCTTGTTGGTCGCTCTATGTCCACTAGGTCTTGGTTTTTTTAATGAAAGCTAGGTCTCTGAGCCAAAAAGATTCAAACCTAAAGGGTCTATTTTTCAGGTTTGCTTTCAAATCCACTTCCAGACGAATCGGCCAGTGGTGTAAGCCCATTCCAAGGATAATTGATGCTTCTATGAATATATATTTGCTAATAACCCTCTCCAAAATTAGGAATCTATCCAGTCTACCCACAAGTCATCCAAGTATAAACTTCTTGTTTTTGCTAGGTTATGAAGGAAAGACCTTTTTTCTCCCGGGATATGGGGTTCATATAGTCCTGTGAGGAGCACCCAATATTTTGATCCAATGACTCTAAACCAACTTGAGAGGATTCTTGGGATGCTAACCTGGTATTCAAACCATATTTCTCCTGGGTTCCAGATGATCGCCAACCCTTCTGCACTTCGATTAACATCCTGTCCAATAAATTGGTACTAGGGTTTGATATTTTCCAAAATCTCTTTCAGTTTACTTTCACTTATTTTCATTTCCTATATTATCATTATGTTGGGTCTATCTTTTTTCAATCTCTTTTTAAGGTATCTCTGCTTGCCTCCACTATTGAGGCCTCTTATATTCCATGTTATAATAATCATTTCAACAATTTTGGGGGTTGTTGGAAGACCTCAGATAATGGCAGCACACTACCAGAGTTTACTAATAGTTCCCCCACCATCTATATGGATTCATTAATTGGTCTTGTACCTCTTTTATTTCCCCCTTTTCCTAAGTTCCCGATTCATGCCCTTGTCCTCCATGGGACCCTAAGTGCTCTAGTTGGACTATAATCTCCAATCCTTGTTTTATCTTGTATTGTTGAAAGGTTTCCTTGTAGAGTTATTTTTGATCCTCTAGAATGAAGCATTCGTCTAGATGTCTCCACTCTTGTAGTAGGCATTTCATCACTTTCTCTTCCACACTAAGATCTTCTTTCTGGGAGTCGATCCCCATTGGGTTTTTCTCCACCATTTGCATGGTATTCCCTTCTCTTTGATTTTTAGATACTTCTTGTTTCTTTTTCTTATTTCCCTTAGTCTCTTTCATCTATGTGCCTTCCATCTCCTTGGCATGCTCCCTACTCATCTCCCCCATCTCCTCCATTTGAAGGTTAGCAAATCTATTATGGTTACATTGCTCTTTCTCATTATGATTTGCCTTCTAGTTCCCAGCTATTTTTTGGTTTCTTTTCTTTATGTGCACCTCCTAGAATCCATCCACATTGTCTCTTCCCATTGCCTCTCCTACCTTCTTCTCATTTGGCTAATTTTTTGGGTTGTTTAGCGGGCAAGCTCGATATAGGTGGCCATATTCATGGCATCGCCTACATATGAATGGGATATGTTCATAGTATAGGGTTTTTTGCCATATCTCATCATGGTATCCTAGCTCTATGTGTTGAAAATGCAATAAGATGATGGAGCTTAGTGAAAAGAATTCGCCTTCACTAAGTGGGCCCGCAGGCTATTTTTGGCGCAAAGTCTATTTTTAGACATATGGATCATGGTCTATGAGTTGCAGGATGCTATTTATGGATGATTGGTCATGTTGGTAAAAATAGATGGACCTCTATTTTTAGACATATGGGCGGAGTCTATTTTTAGACTGCCAGTCTAAATATAGAACGTCGAATATTATTAGCTCTTAATAATATTTGGACTATAAACATTATCTTATCCTCTTGCAGCACTTCAGTTCGAGCTACGGATGTGGCACATGCAACTGCCAGAAGGAAATACGCTTTTCCTATGGTTAGTTGAGCTATTGCATGATGGACTTCAGTTAGAACTCAAGTGATTGAGTTTGGTGGAGTTGATTGAGGAGTTGATGGAGTTGTGTTCAGTTTGACTTAGTTGAACTAGTTGTATTTAGTCTAAATAACAAATACACTAGTGATGGGTGGTGTGAATTAATTATTAATTAATTCACTAATTATTAACTCATAAATCAACTAAATAATACATCAGTTAACTCAGTGCATGGACAGTTAAGTGGAGACAAGTGTTAGAGGTGGGTGAAAGGGTGAGACTACTATCAGTTGTGACTATAGTTGTGCATGAGATTTGCACAATCATTGATTGAGATTGCCAATGAGGATGCATAGTACAAGCCAAGGGAATTTGAACTTGGATTGGATCTATTCTCAACTTGGATTGTGCAGTAGAGGCAGGCAAACAGTGGAGGAGATTTGAACCCGTGGCTTGTTCGGATATGAGCTAGTTTGTGTGTAGCATGTGGAGATAGTACTGAGTACTTGTGAGGAGTATTGTACTATGTATTGTAACATGTTCTCTATCATTATAATATACAGATAGTTGGGGGGTTTCAGCTGTATGCTTTCATGCTTTCCCCATTACATACTGTGTTGATATGTGTGATTGATCTTTCAATGTGCGCATGCGATTGTTTTTTTAATTCCGCAAATTGATGATCAATGGTAGAGGAGGTTATGTATTATGCATGCATTCTACAAATAGTGTATAATCAGGATAATCTCTGTGAATAAGTGTTATATTATTCAAAATTTCTACATGGTATCAAAGAGAAGTTGATCATCAGATCTATTATTCAGAAAGTGATTACATTTTATTTCTTCAGGCAGAGTCTGTAATCGGGCCAATAGCC
Source organism: Pinus taeda (assembly GCA_000404065.3). Lineage (NCBI taxonomy): Eukaryota > Viridiplantae > Streptophyta > Pinopsida > Pinales > Pinaceae > Pinus > Pinus taeda. The sequence goes on from APFE031495009.1 coordinate 72,286, forward strand.
TCTAGATTCATCCTTCTTTTGGAAGGTGAGATATCCAGTGAATGCCCATACAGTCAATCTCTGTCTGATAAATACTTTGTTCTCTCAAATTTTAGATCAGAAGTGGTTGAGTTTTGAGATGGTGGAATTCAAATTTGCAGCAATGTTTTCTTGGTGTCGAAGTTGAAATGTCTTTCAATGGATTGTGATTGGAGTATGCCCTTGAAGGTAGCTCGAATTATATTTCTTGGAAAGATGGGATGGACGTGGTGTTAGATGAAAATGGGTTGAAGGAGTTCATAGATGTTGAAGTCCCAAAGCCTACTGATGCTGCTCAAGTTGAGGCTTGTCAAAAGAAGATAACAAAGTCTCGAAGGATTCTGTTGGAGGGTGTGAAGGATCACATTGTATCCAGCCTGCATGGAAAGGCTTATCCATACTTGATGTGGAAAGCATTGACAGATTTATTCCAAATCAAGAGTGACCAAAGGAATTTGGTGCTCAAGGATAAACTCAGAAACATTAAATGTGAGAAAGGAGACAGTATTCCCAAGTATCTCGCGAAGTTCAACCAATGCCGGGATGAGCTGAGAAGTGTGGGGGTGACTGTCGATGATGAGGACTTGGTGAGCTTGGCTCTCCTTTTTCTTTCGAAGAGTTAGCATTCCTATCAGGACTACGTCAATGGTTGGGAGAAATTTCCAGGATGGGAGAGACTTTGGCCTGATCTTGTGCAAGAGGAGATCGGGCGGAATACCAGGGATGGATCTTCATCAAAGGCATCTGTTGAAGAAAATTGTGCTTTGGTTGCCAAACCAAATAAGGGGAAGAACAAGAAAGCTTCTCATTCTGATGCGAAAGGCAAGAAGCAGGACATGTCCAAGGTGAAGTTATTTCACTGTCACCAGCACGAACATTATGCCACAAATTGTTCGCAGAAGAAGAAAAATAAGCAAGTTGTTGGATCTACAGCAGGAGAGGCCTTAGCCTCACAGTTTGAGCTGGATTTTTCGCTGATCGCATGCTTGGTATCAAGTGTGATGGGATCAGTATGGTTCTTGGATAGTGGTGCATCTTTTCACATGACAGGAGATCAAGATTTGTTTTCTGATATGGATGAGAAAGATCTTGGAGTGCACATCGAGATGGGCGATGATGGTATATATAGTGCGACTAGTATCAGTACCATTTCCTTTGAGAGAGAGTCTGGTAAACCATTTGTATTGAAGGAAGTGATGCATGTTCCAGGATTGAAGAAGAATCTTATCTCTATGGTGATGTTAGAAGACAAGGGATATGATGTTGTCTTTAGCGAGGGAAAGGCTTTCCTGCGCAGTAAGAAAACTGGAGAAACCCGGAAGATAGCGGTTCGAGTCAAGAACCTTTATCAATTGCATGTGGATGGTTGCGCAACAATGGCATGCAAGGTAGAAGGAGTGATGAGCTGGGATGATGGTGAGCTATGGCACTAGAGATTGGGCCACCTTCACCATGGAGCTTTGAAGATACTGCAACAGATTTCTACTGGGATTCCTAAAAGCACTCTTACGCAGTCAGATCAGTGCAGGGGGTGTACTTTGGGAAAATTTTTGAAATCCACCTTTCACGAGAAGGATAGTCACACCACGATGATCCTTGAGAGAATTCACACAGACGTGTGTGGACCTTTCTCAGTAGCTTCGACAGCAAAGCACAAGTACTATGTGATCTTTGTTGAGGATTTCTCTCGAAAGTGTTGGTTCTTCTTCATGCAAAAGAAGAGCGAGACATACTCAAAGTTCTGTGAGTTCAAAGCACTGGTCGAGAAGGAATCGAGGAAGAAGGTGAAGGCTCTTAGGAGCAACAATGGTGGTGAATTCATCTCTGGCGAGTTCAAGGACTTCTGCAGCACAGAAGGGATTCGAAGAGAGCTCATCGCTCCCCATAACCCACAGTAGAATGGGGTTGTTGAGCAGAAGAACAGAATGATCATGGGTGTTGCATGGGCAATGTTCCATGATTAGGGCCTACCCCTTCACTTGTGGGTGGAGGCATGCAATACTGTCGTATATGTGCAGAATTGTTGTCCTCACAAGATACTTGGCATGAGTACACCCGAGGCTTATTCTTGTAAGAGGCCTGATATTTCCCATTTGAGGAATTTTGGTTCTCCTGTTTACATGCATGTGATGAATTATGCCAGGAAGAAGTTGGAGCCGACCGCAGAGGTTGGGATATTTGTGGGGTACATTGATACACCCCACAACTATCGTGTGTATTTGCCAGACAATCACAAGATTGTTGTGCGACAGGATATCAAATTTCAGGAGGATAAAGCCATGAAATGTTCGCTTGAGAGGGAGCCACACCTGCATGTAGATGAGGAGCTATTAGTTCCTAAGGATGAGCTTCAGGATGTGGATAAGCCACAAGATGAAGTTCATGGAGTGGAAGAGACCACTCATGCAGCGCCAACCATCAGAGGGTGAAAGCACACTACAGAAGCTGAGCGACTGGCTCAAGATGCAGAGAAGGTTGTAAGACCACCTACAGCATAGCACAGACAGAGACAGTCACCTGATCGGTACAATAGATACGTGGCTCTTGTGAGAAAATGTGTCATGACTGGGCCATCCTCTTTCGAGGAAGCTGTGGAGGATCCCGCATGGGTAGATGCCATGGTGGAAGAGTATGATTCGATTGCCAGAAACAGTGCATGGGATATTGTCCCAAGACCGGAAGGGAAATCAGTGGTGGGTTCGAGATGGATCTACAAAGTGAAGCAGGCAGCTGACGGGAGTGTGGAGAAGTACAAGGCAAGAATTGTTGCCCGAGGCTTCTCTCAGATAGAGGGGATCGATTATGAGGAGACCTTTGCACCTGTCACAAGGTATTCTTCCATACGGACGATTCTTGCTCTCTTAGTGCAGATGGGGTGGCACATCCATCAGATGGATGTGAAGACTGTGTTCCTAAATGAATTCATTGAGGAGGAGGTGTACATAGAGCAGCCCGAAGGTTTCGAGATCTTCAGCAGCAAGTCGCATGTGTGCAGGCTCAAGAGAGCGTTGTATGGGTTGAAACAACAACCTCATGCTTGGTACACACGGATAGACAGTTATTTCACCAGACTTGGATTCTCCAAGAGTGAGGTGGATCTTAACCTATACCAGATTGTGGCGGAGGGTAAGTTGTTGATCATTATACTTTATGTAGATGATTTGATTTTGACGGGAGACGAGTTGTTGATACTTTCATGCAAGGAGGATCTTGCTAGAGAGTTTGAGATGAAGGAATTAGGCCTCCTTCATTATTTCCTGGGATTGGAAATTTGGGAGCACAGTGATGGATTATTTGTTTCTCAGGGTAAGTATGCCTAGGAGATATTGGAGAAGTTCAACATGCATGGCTGCAAGCCTGTTGATACTCCTCTTACTAGAGGTTGGAGGAAGGAGGATGCTACTTCAACAGGCGTAGTGGATGCCACTGTTTATCGACAGTTGGTGGGGTTGCTTATGTATCTGGTCAATACACGACCTGATATATGCTATGCTGTTAACCATCTTTCACAAGCTATGGTTAAGCCAACCAAGCTCTTCTTGAAGGCAGGCAAGCATGTATTGCATTATCTCAAAGGCACATTGGGATATGGATTGTGGTACAGACAGGAGGATGAGGTGAAGCTATGTGGCTTCACAGATGCAGATTGGGCAGGGAGCCCAATGGACAGAAGGAGCAACATTAGGTACCATCATGTCAGAGATTGTGTGCAACGGAGAATCATGTTACTTTCATACATTCCCACGGAGGATTAGGATGTTGATATGTTGACGAAGGCGCTCACCAGGAGAAAATTCGAATACCACAGAGGTAGGATAGGGGTTGCAGATAATCCATATCTTGTTGAGAGGGAGTGTTGAAAATGCAACAAGATGATGGAGCTTAGTGAAAAGAAGTCACCTTCACTAAGTGGGCCCGCATGCTATTTTTAGTGCAAACTCTAAATTTAGACTATCTCTATTTTTAGACATATGGATCATGGTTTATGAGTTGTAGGATGCTATTTATGGATTATTTTTCATGTTGGTAAAAATAGATGGACCTCTATTTTTAGACATATGGGCGGAGTCTATTTTTAGACAGCCAGTCAAAAAATAGAACAGTCGAATATTATTAGCTCTTAATAATATTTGGACTATAAACATTATCTTATCCTCTTGCAGCACTTCAGTTCGAGCTACGGATGTGGCACATGCAACTGCCAGAAAGAAATACGCTTTTCCTATGGGTTAGTTGAGCTATTGCATGATGGACTTCAGTTAGAACTCAAGTGATTGAGTTTGGTGGAGTTGATTGAGGAGTTGATGGAGTTGTGTTTAGTTTGACTTAGTTGAACTAGTTGTATTTAGTCTAACTGAAAAATACACTAGTGATGAGGGGTGTGAATTAATTATTAATTAATTCACTAATTATTAACTCATAAATCAACTAAAGAATACATCAGTTAACTCAGTGCATGGACAGTTCAGTGGAGACAAGTGTTAGAGGTGGGTGAAAGGGTGAGACTACTATCAGTTGTGACTATAGCTATGCATGAGATTTGCACAATCATTGATTTGAGATTGCCAATGAGGATTGCATAGTACAAGCCAAGGGAATTCAAACTTGGATCTGATCTATTCTCAACTTGGATTGTGCAGTAGAGGCAGGCAAACAACGGAGGAGATATGAACCCGTGACTTGTTCAGATCTAAGCTAGTTTGTGTGTAGCAGGTGGAGATAGTATTGAGTACTCATGAGGAGTATTGTACTATGTATTGTTACATGTTCTCTATCATTATAATATACAGATAGTTGGGGGTTTTCAGCTGTATGCTTTCCCCAGTAAATATTGTGTTGATATGTGTGATTAATGTTTCAATGTGCGCATGCGATTGTTTCTTAATTCCGCAAATTGATGATCAATGGTAGAGGAGGTTATGTATTATGCATGCATTCTGAAAATAGTGTATAATCAGGATAATCTCTATGAATAAGTGTTATATTATTCAAAATTTCTACATGGTATCAGAGCGAGGTTGATCATCAGATCTATTATTTAGAAAGTGATTACATTTTATTTCTTCAGACAAAGTCTGTAATCGGGCCAAGTAGCCTCTGGATTCATCCTTCTTTTGGAAGGTGAGATATCTGATGAATGCCCATACAGTCAATCTATATACGAGAAATAATTTGTTCTCTCAAATTTTAGATCAGAAGCGGTTGAGTTTTGAGCTGGTGGAATTCAAATTTGCAGTAGTTTTTTCTTGGTGTCGAAGTTGAAATGTCTTTCAACGGATTGTGATTGGAGTATGCCCTTGAAGGAAACTCAAATTATATTGCATGGAAAGACAGCATGGAGGTGGTGTTAGATGACAATGGGTTGAAGGATTTCATAGATGTTGAAGTCCCAAAGCCTACTGATGTTGCTCAAGTTGAGGATTGGAAAAAGAAGACAGCAAAGTGTCAAAGGATTCTGTTGGAGGGCGTGAAGGATCACATTGTATCTAGCCTGCATGGAAAGGCTTCTCCATACTTGATGTGGAAAGCGTTGACAGATTTATTCCAAAGCAAGAGTGACCAGAGGAAGTTGGCGCTTAAGGATAAACTCAGAAACATTAAGTGTGAGAAAGGAGACAATATTCCCAAGTATCTCACGAAGTTCACCCAATGCTGGGATGAGCTGGGAAGTGTGGGGGTGATTGTCGATGATGAGGACTTGCTGAGTTTGGATCTCCTTGGTCTTCTGAAGAGTTGGCATTCCTATCAGGACTCTATCAATGGTCAGGAGAAATTACCAGGATGGGAGAGACTTTGGTCTGATCTTGTGCAACAGGAGATTAGGCGGAAGACCAGGGACAGATCTTCATCAAAGGAAACTGATGAAGAAAATTGTGCTTTGGCTGCCAAAGTAAAGAAGGGGAAGAACAAGAAAGCTTCTCATTCCAGTGCGAAAGGCAAGAAGCAGGACATGTCCAAGGTGAAGTGCTTTCACTGTCACCAGCACAGACATTATACGACAAATTGTTCGCAGAAGAAAAAAAATAAGCAAGCTGTTGGATCTGCTGCGGGAGAGGCCTTAGCCTCACAGTTTGAGATGGATTTTTTACTGATCGCATGCTTAGTACCAAGTGTGATGGGATCGGTATGTTTCTTGGACAGTGGTGTGTCTTTTCACATGACAGGAGATCAAGATTTGTTTTCTGATATGGATGAGAAAGATCTTGGAGTGCACATCGAGATGGGTGATGATGGTAGATACAGTGCGACCGGTATCGGTACCATTTCTTTTGAGAGGGAGTCTAGTAAACCCTTTGTATTGAAGGAAGTGATGCATGTTCCAGGATTGAAGAAGAATCTTATCTATGTGGCGATGTTAGAAGACAAGGGATATGATGTTGTCTTCAGTGAGGGAAAGGCTTTCCTACGCAGTAAGACAACTAGAGAAACACGGAAGATAGGGGTTCGAGTCATGAACCTTTATCAACTACATGTAGATGGCTACGTAGCAATGCCATGCAAGGTAGAAGGAGTGGTGAGCCGGGATGATGGCGAGCTGTGGCACTGGAGATTGGGCCACCTTCACCATGGAGATTTGAAGATACTACAACAGATTTCTACTGGGCTTCCTAAAGGCAATCTTGTGCAGTCAGATTAGTGCAAGGGGTGTACTTTGGGAAAATTTGCGAAATCCACCTTTCACGAGAAGGATAGTCTCGCCACGACAATCCTTGAGAGAATTCACATAGACGTGTGTGGACCTTTCTCAGTAGATTCAACAGCAAAGCACAAGTACTATGTGATCTTTGTTAATGATTTCTCTAAAAAGTGTTGGATCTTCTTCATGTAGAAGAAGAGCGAGACATACTCAAAGTTCTGTGAGTTCAAAGCACTAGTCGAGAAGGAACCAGGGAAGAAGGTGAAGGCTCTTAGGAGTAACAATGGTGGTGAATTCATCTCTGGCGAGTTCAAGGACTTCTGCAATGCATAAGGGATTCGAAGAGTGCTCATAGCTCCCCATAACCCACAGCAGAATGGGGTTGTTGAGCAGAAGAATAGAATGATCGTGGGTGCTGCATGGGCGATGTTGCATGATTAGGGCCTACCCCTTAACTTGTGGGAAAAGGCATGCAATATTGCAGTATATGTGCAAAACCGTTGTCCTCACAAGATACTTGGCATGAGTACACCCGAGGAGGCTTATTCTAGTAAGAGGCTTGATATTTCCCATTTGAGGATTTTTGGTTCTCCTGTCTACATGCATGTGATGAAGAATGCCAGGAAGAAGCTGGAGCCAACCACAGAGGTTGGGATATTTGTGGGGTACACTAATACACCCCACAACTATCGTGTGTATTTTCCAGACAATTGCAAGACTGTTGTGTGACGGGATATCAAATTTCAGGAGGAGAAATCCATGAAGTGTTCGCTTGAGAGGGAGCCACACTTGCATGTAGATGAGGAGCTATTAGTTCCTAAGGATGAGCTTCAGGATGTGGATCAGCCACAAGATGAAGTTCATGGAGTGGAAGAGACCACTCATGTAGCACCAACCATCAGAGGGTGAAAGCGCACTACAGAAGCTGAGTGATTGGCTCAAGATGCAGAGAAGGTTGTAAGACCACCTACAACATAGAGTAGATAGAGACAGTCACCTGATCGGTACAATGGATACATGGCTCTTGTGAGAAAATGTGTCGTGACTGAGCCATCCTCTTTCAAGGAAGTTGTGGAGGATCCCGCATGGGTAGATGCCATGGTGGAAGAGTATGATTTGATTGTCAGAAACAGTGCATGGGATATTGTCCCAAGACCAGAAGGGAAATCAGTGTTGGGTTCGAGATGGATCTACAAATTGAAGCAGGCAGCTGACGGGACATCAAATTTCAGGAGGAGAAATCCATGAAGTGTTCGCTTGAGAGGGAGCCACACTTGCATGTAGATGAGGAGCTATTAGTTCCTAAGGATGAGCTTCAGGATGTGGATCAGCCACAAGATGAAGTTCATGCAGTGGAAGAGACCACTCATGCAGCACCAACCATCAGAGGGTGAAAGTGCACTACAAAAGCTGAGCGATTGGCTCAGGATGCAGAGAAGGTTGTAAGACCACCTATAGCACAGCGTAGATAGAGACAGTCACCTGATCAGTACACTCGATACATGGCTCTTGTGAGCAAATCTGTCGTGACTGAGCCATCCTCTTTCAAGGAAGTTGTGGAGGATCCCGCATGGGTAGATGCCATGGTGGAAGAGTATGATTCGATTGTCAGAAACAGTGCATGGGAGATTGTCCCAAGACCAAAAGGGAAATCAATGTTGGGTTTGAGATGGATCTACAAAGTGAAGCAGGCAGCTGACGGGAGTGTGGAGAAGTACAAGGCAAGATTTGTTGCCCGAGGCTTCTCACAGATAGAGGGGATCGATTATGAGGAGACCTTTGCACTTGTCGCAAGGTATTCTTTCATACGGACGATTCCTGCTCTCTCAGCGCAGATGGGGTGGCACATCCATCAGATGGATGTGAAGACTGTGTTCCTCAATGGAGTCATTGAGGAGGAGGTGTACATAGAGCAGCCTAAAGGTTTCGAGATCTTAAGCAGCGAGTCGTATGTGTGCAGGCTCAAGAGAGTGTTGTATGGGTTGAAACAAGCACCTCGTGCTTGGTACACATGAATATACAGTTATTTTACTGGACTTGGATTCTCCAAGAGTGAGGTGGATCCTAACCTATACTAGATTATGGTGGAGGGTAAGTTTCTAATCATTATACTTTATGTAGATGATTTGATTTTGACGGGAGATGAGTTGTTGATACTTTCATGCAAGAAGGATCTTGCTAGAGAGTTTGAGATGAAGGACTTGGGCTTCCTTCATTATTTCCTGGGATTGGAAATTTGGCAGTGCAGTGATGGACTATTTGTTTCTCAGGGTAAGTATGCCTGGGAGATACTGGAGAAGTTCAACATGCATGGCTGCAAGCCTGCTGATACTCCTCTTCCTAGAGGTTGGAGGAAGGAGGATGTTAATTCAGTGGAGGTAGTGGATGCCACTGTTTATCGATAGTTGGTGGGGTCGCTTATGTATCTGGTCAATACACGAGCCGATATATGCTATGTTGTTAACCAGCTTTCATAAGCTATGGTTAAGCCAACCAAGCTCTTCTAGAAGGCAAGCAAGCATGTATTGCGTTATCTCATAGGCACATCGGGATATGGATTGTGGTACAGATAGGAGGATGAGGTGAAGCTATGTGGCTTCACGGATGCAGATTAGACAGGAAGCCAAACGGACAGAAGGAGCAACATCGGTACCATCATATCAGAGATTGTGTGTAGCAGAGAATCATGTTACTTTCATACATTCCCACTAAGGATCAGGATGTTGATATCTTGACGAAGGCGATCACCAGGAGAAAATTCGAATACCATAGAGGCAGGATAAGGATTGTAGATAATCCATATCTTGTTGAGAGGGAGTGTTGAAAATGCAACAAGATGATGGAGCTTAGTGAAAAGAAGTCGCCTTCACTAAGTGGGCCCGCGGGCTATTTTTGGCGCAAAGTCTATTTTTAGACTATCTCTATTTTTAGACATATGGATCATGGTCTATGAGTTTCAAGATGCTATTTATGGATGAGTGGTCATGTTGGTAAAAATAGATGGACCTCTATTTTTAGACATATGGGCGGAGTCTATTTTTAGACAGCCAGTCAAAAAATAGAACAGTCGAATATTATTAGCTCTTAATAATATTTGGACTATAAACATTATCTTATCCTCTTGCAGCACTTCAGTTCGAGCTACGAATGTGGCACATGAAACTACCAGAAGGAAATACGCTTTTCCTATGGGTTAGTTGAGCTATTACATGATGGACTTCATTTAGAACTCAAGTGATTGAGTTTGGTGGAGTTGATTGAGGAGTTGATGGAGTTGTGTTCAGTTTGACTTAGTTGAACTAGTTGTATTTAGTCTAAATGGCGAATACACTAGTGATGAGTGGTGTGAATTAATTATTAATTAATTCAATAATTATTAACTCATAAATTAACTAAATAATACATCATTGAACTCAGTGCATGGACAGTTCAGTGGAGACAAGTGTTAGAGGTAGGTGAAAGGGTGAGACTACTATCAGTTGTGACTATAGTTGTGCATGAGATTTGCACAATCATTGATTTGAGATTGCCAATGAGGATTGCACAGTACAAGCCAATGGAATTCAAACTTGGATCTGATCTATTCTCAACTTGGATTGTGCAATAGAGGCAGGCAAACAGCGGAGGAGATTTGAACCCGTGACTTGTTCAGATCTGAGCTAGTTTGTGTGTAGAAGGTGGAGATAGTATTGAGTACTTGTGAGGAGTATTGTACTATGTATTGTTACATGTTCTCTATCATTATAATATATAGATAGTTTGGGGTTTTCAGTTGTATGCTTTCCCCAGTACATACTGTGTTGATATGTGTGATTGATGTTTCAATGTGCGCATGCGAATGTTTCTTAATTCCGAAAATTAATGATAAATGGTAGAGGAGGTTATGTATTATGCATGCATTCCATAAATAGTGTATAATCAGGATAATCTCTATGAATAAGTGTTATATTATTCAAAATTTCTACACTATGTAGTCTGGTAATGGTTCAGTGATATTCATGTACACATAGATTCTTGCATATGATGTATACCTACCTTTTCTTGTCGAGTGTGCCACTTTGACAAAGGTTCTGATCATTTTGCCTATTCCTTCCAATATTTCAGGGTCCCAGAAGTCCATTAGTAGGGCGAAGATTCAAACCCATATGGGTGTTGCCAATAGCTTCTCTTGGTCCAAGTTGTAACACTCCTCCTAGTGTCTTATAAACAGACCAACTTGTTGAATAAATATGGCCCATCTTCGAAAACTTCTCCTTATCTTCTAGGTTGGAGAATATTACCGAAAAGAACCCTTTTTCCCCTAGCTTGAGATCAATATGCCCATTTTGTTGCCATCGTTGTTGGATCCATTTGATCAGTTCCTTATCGGTTGGCCAGGCCCCAATAAACTTGTAGATTAGGGCATGGTCCTTCATATATTCTCTATATTCCTCCAACTTGTTATTAGGTATTACAAATCGGGGTTTTTTAGTTTCTCTGGGTAGACATTTTCTTCCCAACCCTACTTTCCATTTAGCACCCAGAACCGATACACCTTTCCCGTGATTTCCATTGCTTCCTGTTGCACCATGAAGACTCGTCTCTCCTACAACAACGTTTCGGTAGGAGGGGATCTCTCCCCCCCTTGACATACCACACATTCCCTCTATCAGCAGTATCCTCTATCATTTTTCCCTTGTCGTGTCTCAGCCTGTGGTGTTGTAGGTTTTTCAGGTGAAATTCATGACTCCAAACCCTAATTGCTCCCACTCTTCCGCTCTATCCATCTCCATCCACCTTCCAACTTTTATTGGTAACATTGATTGAGTCCAAAATATATTTTGATAATATGTTGTGTGAGAAAAATTACTAATGACCTTTCATAAATTTGTTTGATAATATATCATGTCATTGAAAATTTAAGGGGAATCGTGCCTCTTTCTTGACTTAAGGAATGTCATAAGTTGATTGTTATCATTTTCAAGGTACGTGATATGAAATATTCATGTGTGAGAGACATAGAGATAGTATATTGCTTTTAAATTTTTAGCTAAAGGTTCATACTAATTTTCTATTCTTATATTAGGTGGGTGACCTCCAAGGAGATCCACAAATGTGAAGTTCCAAAATGGAATAAGGAAATTGTAGATATTGTATGTGTATTTGAGAAGGAACTCGATACAAGTTTCATGGACCTACAAGTCCATTTACTTATACACCTATTCGATGAAATTGAGTTGGAGGATGTCGTATCAATAAGGTAGATGTTTTTCATTGAGAGGCATATACGGAAACTTTATAAATATATGTTTGACAAAAGGCACATATAGAGGGTTACATGGATTAAGGGTATGTATTGAATGAAGAATTTTTCTTCCTATGGGAATTCCTTGGTAAGGATTTTGAAGATGGGCCACACTTATGGGATGAAGAACAAGCATCAGATATTATTCATGGAGAAAAACCACAATATAATGGTGTTGAAGTAGAAATTAGTAAGTAAGTTCATGATCATTGAGGTTTTCTTCTTGTAATCATTAATTTACTCTTTAATTTATTTTTCAAATATACAACATGATATTTGGAGTTTGAAATAAACATGTTGACATGTAATAGGTGAAAACAATAATGTTATATTCAACAAGTTCACTATGTACCACATGTACTTTATGAACAAATGGTTTGATTTACATGATAAAAAGAGAGAAGAAGTGTTAGAAGCAAGGAGACAGTTTAAGAGATCGAACCCAAGGAATACTCCACTTCCCACTAATATGCTTGGGGAATGGGGCAAAGATTGCACACTACAATGGGTTATTAAACAAATTCAAAATCAAATAGAAGATGCAAGCATAGATTCAAACATAAAATAAGATGAAATCAACATGTGTAGAGGATGTGAAAGAATGGTATAGTTGGAATTTTGTAAAATGTTCTTTCTTTACAATTTTGACACTATTAACTATTTTAATATTTATCATTATACTTTTTTTCACTTAAACATACGATCCTTCACAGGCGACGAAATATCCTACAATGTGGGCATATGGTCAACACTATCATGTAGAAAGTCTAGACATAAAGAGATGATCCTTTCACTATGGCATCATGGTTTATTTCAAGCAAGACAATCGGTCACACTCAAAATATAAGAATATTATTGAAGAGAATCCACAATATGTTGGGAAAATCCAACAAATTGTTGATTTGGATTACTGTTATTTTAAATGTTGTATTTTTAAGCATAGATAGTATGAAGCATTTGGGAGTACATGGAGACATGATTTCCATAGTGGATTATTTTATATAGATTCCTCAAGGTTCCTACCAGAGGATAATGAGCCTTATGTTCTACCAATTCATTGTGATTAGGTATTTCTTTAACTCAAACAAGAAGCAGTGGTGATCATTAATCTATTAATTCATAGTTTATATGAGTGTGTGTGTGTGTGTGTGTGTGTGTGTGTGTGTGTGTGTGTGTTTATTAAACAATAAAATTGTTATAACAGAGGTCTAATATATGTATGTCATTCATGTGCATGTATTTTTATATGAAGATATTTTGGACCTGAAATGGTATTTTTCATACATTATGATCCAAGATTAAGGCATGTATTTGATGATGCATGAGTGGATATTGTGCAAAACTATGATGGCCATCAAAATGAGATAGTGGAATTAGAGAACATCAGATAAGTTGACATTCATGATGATGTTGAAGATGGTTATAATGTTCAATAATAAGAAGACAACAATCCAGAGTTAGATGATGTTATAGAAGACAACAATATGGATGGTATATAAAATGATCATCCAAATAGATATAGTAACAATATAGATGGTCTAGATTCAAATTTAAATGATGATGAAGATGATGGAAGTCAAGATGAGGATGATCATAATATTAAATACTTGAAATAACATATGAACATTGACAATGATATAATGGATCACATTGTTGCAAACCATAATGTTAATGAGAAAGACTTCTATATTTTCATAATTCTTTGTAATCCATGTTTAAAAATTGATGATTTTTGTTGCCCAAACTTTGAAATTCTTCAATATTATTTGTGCGATACAAATTAACTATTGATATATCCTTAATTGTTCAATTTTTGGTATGAATTGTTGGCAGAAAAAATTAGGATTACTCGGATAAGAGTTAGCATGGTTAGTGTTCATTTATTGGTTAATAATGGTTTAGATTTGTTGTTAGCTTATTGGTAAGACTCAGATTGAACTAGGATGAAAATCCTATTGAATAACAATACATTAAATATGTGATTGTTAAAAAATATAATTACATATATCGTCTATGTAAAAAAATGTAAATCCAAACCATTAGGTTACATGTATGCAAAGTTTGTTTATTAAATTATATTATAAAACAAATTGAAATATTTCACTAAACCTAAGAAAAATTATTTTCTATGGGAAAAATTAGAAAAAAAATAATTGTATTAATCTTCTTTATGAGTAAAAAAATACTCTCCAAGTTGAATCATTCAAATTGGCCTCGTAATGTAGGTAGGGCATTGTTGGACACATAATCCTTTATTAGTTAGTGTGAAGCCAAATAGACTAAGGAAGTCCAAGAGACCTTGGGATGTGAAACCCAACGGTCACACCATGTACTATAAATGTATATCATTTGTCAATAAAAAATGTACTCTCATGTTTTATCTTTCCTATTTGTCTTTGCCATGTGTGTGTTTAACATGGTATCAGAGCATGCGTATTCCTGCCCTACATAATTAGTTTAAGCCATTTGTTTTATGGCCTTTCTGTGTAGGTCATTTCTGCCATCAGTTCTGCATTTCATGAATATTTTCTCAGCTAAATTCTAGCTACAACCTCTGTCATTTCTCCAACGCCATTTTTGGCTTCCCTCTGCTTTATAACTCCTCATTTTGCCTATGGTATTTTGAATCCTATGCAGACTAGCTAGCCTAGCAGCTCTGACGCTTCCACTGGCCTGAACGCATTATTCACTATAATTCTCTGATGTGTTGTTCCTGTCGCTTCTCCACCTGCATACAAAATGCTCACTGACATAGTCTAATAACGTCGTTCTTACCATCACCTTTAACTATGCGTCGAATATTTTTTGGAAGCGCTATTGGAATTGAAAAAGTAACCAACCTATGCTACATTGAATTGTGTGAAGATTGTGTTATATATGTTGTGTTGAAAAATAAGGTCATTCTGGTGATGGTCATTTGAAGTTCATTCTGGTGATAGTGCCGCAGAATATTCATTTGAAGTTTGTTCTGGTGATGGCACAATAGAATGGTATCAGACATAGTGTATGATGCATGCTCCAGTTATGTTGAATGAAGGTCCTGAACTCTCCTTCTATCTCCATGCTCACCGCACCCGGTTGTTTTGAGGTTGTGGTATACAATGTGGTTTTATATTGTTTTGAATCTATTGTGTTTGCAGAACTCCATCTTGCAGTGGTAAATGCCAGCATTCTCTCATTTTCATAAAACTATCTTGGACTTGATATCTAATGCTTGATGAAAGAAAGATGTGATTTAACATTGAAGGACATAGCAAAGACCCTGCAAGCATTGTACAATTCGAACGCTACCTTGAATGCCTCTCCTCCCATGTTATGCTACTCACCTCAGCCATACCCCATTCTGTCATTTCCAGATCATTGGATTTAGCAATCCTGTGATTGAATTCGATTTCGGATAGTAGAGCTGAATAAATTTTGCGCTGTGAAATCAAGCTTTTGTGCTTTGTAATTCGACAGTAATCTGTGGCCTATAAAGGAAAATCTACATTAAAGATTCAAACCCTCTGTTGATTTTGGTTGAAACTTAGCAATGTGCTGAAAAATGGGCTCTGAGAGATCAAAGTGCTCTAGAGGTGGGTTGCACCAACCACCATCATCATTTGGAAGTGCATTGTTGGGCGGGGAGAAGTTAGTAGCAGTGGCAATGATAGAGCTGGGAAGGGACCATTGCAAGTCATCGTTGCACTGGATTTCATAGCAAGCGCCGCAACTGAAACTATTAATGAACAATACAGTCCTCAGAGCCACGTTGTTGGTACCGTATCCCTGGCTATAGAGATTGCCATAACCACAAGCACCACCCATTGTGCTAGTAGTGTCACCGCCACCATAGAACATAGCATGAGCATCGGTCCATCCGGAACCATGCACAACTTGAAGCATTGAAAGGAGACCCAACGAAACCAGCCATAGAAATGCCATTTCCAAAG